>BSUD01000003.1:157670005-157697135 GCA_033239045.1 Fagopyrum esculentum | reverse complement strand
ATAATTAGTTTTCATCCTAAATTTTATAAAATATATATATTATAAATATGGCTTTTCAATTATATATAAATCAATTTATATCTTATGATGGTTCACATAGTAACCGCAAAGTATTTCAAAATTTTGTAAAATAGGCATTATATTATAAAATATTATTTATAATATTTTATCTATGTTTTATGTATTTAGATCAATTTCATGAAATTATATTGATTTTTATACCATAAACTTATTTCAAGTTTACTTTAATTTGTCCACAATTTTTTAAAACTTTTTTTCCTTATCATTATTATTTTATTTAGTAAGGTCAAATGTGAGTTAATTATCGTAATATTTTCTTTCTTTTTTAAGTAAGGACATATTTGAGTAGTTTGAACTTTGAAGATACATAACAATTATATATGTATATATAATTAATTAACACTCAACTCGAGTTTTGTTTATGGTGAAAACCTTTGACTCTTTGAGTTAACTATTTTGAAGTTTAATATTTATATTTACCATGTAGAATGTGATAATAAATAAAGGTTACCATGTGATATATAATGAATTAAATTCACCATGAAGTTCAATAATTCAATTTTTTATTTTTTATTTTTACAAAATCACTCTCTACTCTGTATTATTTTATTTACATTTTTCATATATTTTTCTAATCCCCGAGCAAAAAATCACTCTTCATATTAATTTTTTTTATATAAATTTATTTAACTAATTCATAAATTTTCCAAACCCGGAAGTTATCAGTTTTATAAACGAGAAAATAACCCGATAATATTTTAAAATACGGACGACTAACAAGTTATGAATACACGAAAATGTTCTAGTGAAGCTAATAATGTTGTGGATTTTCTCACGTTTATGATTTTTTGTTGAGATACCGAAATCTTAGATGTTAGGGGTCAGACTATGCCGCATTATTTGAATTAACATTTACACAAATAAATACATGAAAATGCAGGTAGCAAATTTGCAAGCTGAGCTATCAATAGTCCAATCTCAGCTGATAAACAGCAGGCTAGCCGTGACAAACGCCCTAGAAACCTCCCAGCATCACCAAAACCACCAGCAAAACCCCATCGGAATGCTCCAGCAACACCAGCCGGCTTACTCGAACAACAACTCGTCCGCTTCAACCCACCACCAGCTCGTCGCCGACATGAGCAGCTGCTGCTTCAACTATGACCCCTCCCTCCATGCAGCCCCTGTTGCCGTCGAGGGGGTCGACACTGCTACCATCCCTCCGATCGCCGGCCACCACCACATCTTTGACCCCCGTCTCCGACTGTCGAGGCCCGATGAAGATGAGGATGAGGAGGAGGACAGCCGTGCTCGTCATGTGGCGTTTGCTAATCAGATTGTGCGTTGATTTGAGACCAAAGTTGCTCAAGTTAAATATATTATATATTATATATATAATATAATATATATGCATGCATATATGCACCCTTTATGCGAGTTTATCTTGTTTCAATATCGTAATTTTGAGATTTTACTTGTGAAAAGTGGTATTTTTTTTCTTCTTATGCATAATTAAGTTTGTCTTCCTTTTGTTTTATGAATCTCAACTTGTATTTTCTCCTGTTTGAATAGAGATGAAAATGGTTCAAATGATGGATAGACAAATCGATCAATACAATATTTGTTTGAATCAATCAAAAACATAATCAAAGATAGGAGAAGATCGATCAATACGATATTTGTTGACAGGGTTCGACTTCCCTTAGTCCCCAGAGTTTCAAAAGGATGAGAGACTCATCCCAAAAGGTGATTTCACTAATAATTGATAGTTTATGCAAATATATGTCTAGTTTTGTAATTATTAGACTCATGTAATACCCATATATATGGCATATAATCGTATGAAAATCTTAAGGATAATTTATCCAATCTCTTTAATTCTCACATGATTTCAGAGGGTTAAGATCCTAAACCCTTATTCCGCCTTCTACGCTCCGCAGCGGCCGCTGGCCTCTTCCGCTTGCCGCCGATGTGTGCCTTTGTTCCCCTACTCCCATCGGCGAGTCTAACTGTGTCGGAAAGCTCTCTCCTTTGCAACCACCAACAATATTGTTTCCTTCCACCACCGTCCAATTTCCATGGTTGCCGAGAAGAAACTCATGTTTCATTCGCCCTTGGGATATCCAACATCAAGAAAAACATCGCTTTGTTCTCGATCATGGCACACCCTATGCCTCCTGGGTCACACCTTTTCGCGTCACCGCCAAGGCTCACAACTTCTTGGATCATATTGTCGAAAAACAATTCCTTCCACCACCCTTTGTTTCCTATGCGCGCTGTATATCTTAAACACAAGTTCTCCAACCGCAAATTGGCGTCTTTTGCGTCCCTGTCGGCCTATTGTCAACATATGAAAGCTTTGTGTAATCAGCTTAAGGGCGTTGATTCACCCGTCATACACAATCGTTTGGTACTCCAAATTTTGTTTGGTCTTCCTACCGAATACAATGCTACTACAAGCTACTATACATACAACAATCGGATCCATTACCGACTTACCAAAAGGCACGCTCGCAACTAATTTTGGAAGAAACTCGTATGACCAGTCAAATGGCTGATGATAAGAATTAAACCACACTTCACACAACCTCTGGTGGACTGCCGAAATATTCGCCACCTGATCACCATGGCTCCTCCTCTACCGGACCGCCGAAATCTGGATCTCGCAACCGCGGATGTGGTCGTAAGGGCAAAAGCCGCCACAATGGCCCAACGAACCCTCCACCCGGTTTGTATTTTGCCCGCCTTTCGGATGGCTTCTGGTGAATCCGGTGTCCAACTCCTCACCCAAGATTCTAGCCCCCCGGTTCCCAACCTAATGGCCACCACATTCTGCGGCCCAATTCTAGTAACCACCCAGCCCGTAACTATCCCAACAGGGAATCCTTGGAAGCAACCCAATGGACAACAAGCCCATTTCAGTGTTGCGTGTGATCTATCGCAACCCACCTCCACTGATCATCCATTCTCGTCCATGACACTCAATCCCACATACAATCTTTGGTACATGGACACCGGTGCTACATCTCACATGACAAACAATTCAACTAACCTCTCGCCAATTTCGTATGATGGTCCTTTAAATTCGATAATTGTGGGCAAGGTATGCGGATACAATTTACAGGTCTCGGTGAAGCCATCCTTATCACCCCTACACAACCATTACAATTATTCAAAGTCCTTACTACTCCTAAAATTGTTAAAAACCTTGTGTATGTTCGCTGTTTCAGCACCGATAACCATGCAAGTGTTGAATTTAGCCCTTTTGACTTTTTTGTGAAGGATTTACAAACGGGGACCACACGTCCGAGATGTAATAGTTTCGGGGATCTATATCTAGTCACCGGTCCAACATCGACTCATGCTCTTTCTGCCCAGTCTTCGAGTCTTTGGCATGCCTGCCTTGGTCATCTTGGCACGCCGATTCTAGATGTTCTTAGCAAACTTTTGTTTCTTTGTTTTAATAAGGAGCGAGTCTCCACACATTGTCATGTTTGTCAACTTGAGAAGCATCGTAGGCTTTCTTTTGAGCGATTTTTTACTATTGCATCTGCACCTTTTGATATCATACACATCGATCTTTGGACCTCAAATTGATTGAAGGTTTAGTTTTTTTAGAGACAAAGTTTGAAAAAATTGGGGGTGAATGGTTCGAATGAATGGAGATTTATCTATTGAAGAGAAAAAAGAAGGAGAACCTTCATTAGTTGTAAAGCGTGCACCTCTTTGACTCCCTCCATTGAAGTCTACTGAAGGCTGAATTGAATTTAGGGTATGAAAAAATGGGAATTGGGAAGAGATCTTGAACGATGTTTTGTTGAGTTTTTGTTTTTGTTTTTTTATTTACGCATTTTCTTTTTTTTTTTTTAGTATTATTGGGCTATTTCGGACCTATTTTATTTATACTATATATATAGATAATGACTTATATGTAAACAACTTTTACCATATAAACATGAAAACAAATTACAGAATATCTATTATACCGCCGAATATATGTGACTATGCGTCGAATATTTATTCCACTAGTCACACGTTTTCCCCCTTTAATATCGCATAATTTCAATCATCTATTTAAAGATCTAACGAATACAATTCGTTCTCGTTTTACATGATAAAAACTGTTTCCCTGAAAGTCAACCTCTCTCTATATATATATAAATTTATATTGGGCTCCAAGAAAAAATAAGCTCGGAGCAAAAGTCCCTATTGTCCCTGTGTTTGAGCTGGTCTTACGCTTAACACAAATAATCGAACAAGACACCCGTGCAGGCACATTCCTTCTAGTGTATATAAAAATATAATACTAAACCCCTTATCATCTTGGGCCTCCCTTACTATTGGGCCGGGCCAACCCTAACGATCTGGATATTTGTGGAACACCAAACTGATTTGCGATTAACTAACATTGGTTGAGAGTTCTTCGTGATAAAAAAATATGAGTAATTGTTAATCCATTTTAAAGACAGTGAACATGATACAAAATTGTTGATACAGTGGTTTGGTATTAAGCTAGCTTGTTGTGTACAGGGGTGTTATACGAGCCGAACTACCCAATCTTAACATGTTCAAGCTCGGCTCATTTATATTTATAAACGAGCTGAGTCCAAGTAATTCGTCTAAAATAATGCTCATATAGTGTTATTTTAGCTGAACGAGCCGAACTTTACCTAAACGAGCCGAGCCCAAGCTCAGCCGATCGCGATCCGAGCCCAAATAACTTGTCTCATGCATCAGTCATAGTTGTGCAAATTAGTGAAGATTCATAAGGAAAAGCTAAGTATAGTTGCCTAGTTGGAATATCACGATAATAAACACAATCGAGTTTGTATATTTTCTTCTTCTCAACCCTTATATTGTTATGATTAAATGGTATTGTTTATTATTTAGTTGAAACTATGGGCCCGTTTGATTTTAACTCCGGAATCGGAAACGGAATGAAAACAAATCTAGTCCATATGTATACTCTTGTTCATGAAAGTTTTTGAAATCATTTCTTGTTTTTTTGAAGTAATTGGAGTAGAGTTTGATTACTTTTGATACCCTATAGGGAAACAAAATGTAGGAAATCAAGTGCATTTTGCATTAAACCACAAGGAATGATTCCATAAAATTTTATGAATAAGGATATACATATGGACTAAATTCGTTTTCATTCTGTTTCCGGAGTTGGAACCAAACGGGCCCTATATGTGTTTATCAACAAACATGAATATTTTTGGTGCCCATATCAATATATGCATGAGTATGTAAGATATCGGTATTAAGATATGGGTGAGATTGATTTGTTACGGTTCCAACGCTACTAGAAAATGACATTGATATTGGGTTTCAAACGCAATGCCTTTTCGATAATGAGATATACTTGTTCTCAAATATTGAATTTTTTTCACCATCTCCTTATTATTGAAACATGTTTTGCTTCTTACTAGAGAAGATGAATATAACAAGTGCAAAGAGAAGACGACTCTTCAACGAAGAACCCTTGATAGGGAAAAAACAATGTAAAGGGAGGATGTAAAGGAAAAGGAGATACGAGATACGACACAATGTTTAGAGACATCAATATAAGAAAAGAAAGAAAGAATTTGACTAAATAGGTTCTTTTCTATTTTCATTAGGTTTGTGTATCCTTTTAATTTTTACCCCTTTCATTAAGAGCATGTTTACTTGTAGCTTATTTGTGTTTCATTTAGTTTATAAACCATGAGTTTAATTTTTGTAGGTGTTTACTTAGAGATTGGTTTATTTCTCTAGGGGTTTATATGGGTTTATAAACCACTCAAAAATAAACTTTTCAGGCCAAGGTTATTTTTGCTTCCATGAGTTTATTTTTGCTTAAAACCCGATTTTGGCCTTGTGGTTTTCCATCTTGATATTATTTGTTCATCCTAGGGTATTCAATGTTATTGTTCGCTTTTTTTAGGGGCACGAGAGTCATTTGAAGTAAAATAAACCCAAAAAATAAACTCCAAGTAAACAACCTTATCTAGTTTATTTATATAAACCCATCAACAAATAAACCTGAAAATAAACTATAAACCCATATAAACTCATTTAGTTTATAAACCCGAAAATAAACTAATTTGCAAGTAAACAAGTACTAAATTGAAGTTGGAAGGTAAGAGGTTTGATTAGGGTACATTTACTAAATATATTTATACCATGAGCCTAGTTACTAGAGAGAAATTTGAAAAAGGCTTACTTATCAATATATTAGAGACACTCATATACTTATATCAAATAGTAGATATCAGATATGTGATATCCATCCCATGTATATTGACATGAATAACAAACATAACCTTAATATCTATGGATAATATCAAATATAACCTTAATATCTATCACTTTTTGTGATATTTACCTATAAACATGCCAAAGTAGCTTTGTGAAATTCCCCTAATAACATATTTTTGTAAATTTTGTTGCATACTATTATTTTAGAAAATAATAAAATTTTATTTTATTTCAATTTATCTGTAATTTTTTCATAATATAATAATTTTGATATTTTATACATATTGTAAAAGTTGTGTTTAAATAAATGTATCTCAAATACAATTGAAGAATATGCCCTAAAATGTTCTTTTGTTTGTTAAATTAGAGTAGGCTAGCTACTTATGTGAGAGAGGATTACAATAAATTGTAATTATAAATTATTTTATAGTTAAAAATATAAAAACAATTGTATAAAATGTGGACATTATATTAGTTGAGGATTAAACGAGTTGTACATGAGCTCTTGAATTAAAATGTTCATTTGCAAACAAGTTATTAATAACAACCAGTCGTATTCTACACTCTAACCTCGAGGAAGGATACGAAAAGCAAACGTAAATAATCAGCGGAAAAAACAGCAAATGAAAAATTCCGGTAACCCCGTTTGTCGAACTTAACTTTAATGACTCAAAAAATGAATATGGAAAGACATCATATCACTTTATCACCTGAAATCACCTTGAACATATAGATCATATACATTGGAACACAATAAACAAAAAAAATCTATCACATGAGTTGAAGCTCTAGTCTCTTCTATCAGTTCTATGACATTTAATAAGTCATTAAACTCAAAATAAAAACATTACTATCAAGGGTGACAATATAACAATCATTAATGCTATAAAAAATTTATGAAATTGTCATTGAGATATTGAAATGCGAATTACGGTTGAAGAAATTTGATAAAATAGACCATTTTCTATTTTCATATGGTTTGTGTACCCCTTTTAATTTTTACTACTTTCATTAAACTGAAGTTCAAAGGTAAGTAGTTTGATTAGGGATACATTTACTAAACATATTTATACACTGAGCCTAGTTATTAGAGAGAAACTCAAAAAAAAAAAAACTTACTTAGCTAATTTGGCCATTACAATTCATCTTCTAAATTGAGAAATTTTAAACCACTTCATACAACTAGAGCAAGAAAAATCAACAGAGTTCTCGACAGACTTGCCCAAGTTGGACACTTTTCTCCGTCGATTGACATTTATACAGACTCTAAATTAATTGTTCTCCGCCGTAAAAATGCTCTAAGATAAACCGCTTTTCGAAAGAGCTACTTCTTAATAAACTTTCGTGATTGAATTTGAAAATTTTCTATAATTCCCAATTTTTAAACTAAGAGTCACTCTCATAATTAAGATTATTATCAATTCCTTGATAACTAATAATTAAAAATTAAAAATCATCTACTTTCGTGTTTCTAAAGCTATTTTATTTCTCTTCTAGATGCCGATATTAATTTTGTGGTCAGGGGACAAACTCGCAAAATTTGCGCACAAGAGCATATATATTTTTCATTGGCATTAAAGAGCCATGTGTATGTGAATATGATGTGATTGTGAAAGTGAGCAATATGTGTGGTGAACATTTGAGAATAGAGGACATACATCATTTCAATGAAAGCACCCCAACAACCACTTTCGTACAAACTACCCTTGGATTTCTTATATGCCGAGTATCGTGTCGATAATATCGAAAAATAATGAAGAATATAAGTTCAGCAAACTATTCTTCTTATTGTAAATTGATTTTTGGATGAGGTATTATTGTACATCACGAACCCGATTACGATATGTACATCTTTAACAATATTGACTAAGTTATTAGTTAGCATTTCATTTTTTCTCCTAGTCCTAAATTTCAAAATAACCGTTTAAAGTTCGTGATTTTATGAATTATTATTTACACGATCAATTACTATTTACCAAAAAAATAATGCATTATGACTACATTGAAAAACCCAAGCTTCATCGTAGACAGCGGTATTGAGATGTGTGGATATGTTGCCCCACTAGACATGCACCCTCCATGTCGTTTGACTTGTCAAATATAGAAAGTAATATTGTAGCAAAACCACCATCGTTTGATCTTGATTGGCCCACCGGACTAGAGAACAATAACATCTACACCGCCAACCTTACCACACATCTCACCGTTGTACAAAGCCTTTCCGTCATCCACCGCTGACGAGGGCATTCGAATTCACCAACCTCGGCAAATGCTACCCACTGTCTTCGTCGAGCCGCCAAAACCAACCATCTCTCCTGCTCGTCCTTCCTTGCCTCCGGCGCCATCGAAGTCTTCAATCCCGCCATCATTAGACCTACAAGGAAGGAGGGACAGTTTAGGGTTTTAGATCCTTTTTAGATATTTACGATCTTGACCCACTATTTTTTAATATTTGCAAAATTTGTCCTAGATTTTTATTTGTAGAAAAAACATAATTTTCTGAGAGGATTCCAATTATGAGATTTCTATGTTTTAACTAGAAAAAATGTTGTGTATAAACATTGTGTATATTGAAATTGTGCATAAACATTGTGTATTTGAAGTTATGTATTAACATTTTATAATTGCAATTAACTTTACATTGTGTAATTGAAATTACTAGGTTTCGAACCAGATTGTGTATTAAGATTGTATAACTGAAATTGGGAATTACATTGTGTAACTTAAATTGGGTATTACATTGTGTATTAACATTAGATATATTTTAAGTATAACTTAAAAAAAAAATAACAACAGAATACTCAAATTCAAATTATTCAGTTGGTAAAAGGATGAGTTTGTCATCCAGAATTCAATATTCACTGACTATAAGATTTTTATTTTCGACTTTGGGTAACTTGATTGAGTTTGATCTTGGATAATTCAAATGAACTTAAGTTGTGTAAAGCAAATTTACCAAATAGCCCTTTCAAATTTTTTATTTAACCAAACATAAAATTCACCCCTTTGTTTTCGTATGTAACTAAATTACATGATTGGTAGCTTTCAACAAATTTAAGGTATCCACCGTCAGATTCGAACTTTGAATTGATATTTCATAAAAATAAAATATACTATAATTTAACTAAATAGTTGAATTTAAATGCCCTCACACAAAAACATATTAATAGATGTATAAATTAAAATAAAAGCCTAATTCAATATTCATTACATAAATCTTTGCTTTTAAAAATAACCGAAATGAACCGTAATAAATTAAATTGAACCTAAAACCGATTTTCCTGAAACCTTGGATCGAAAATCGAACCTATAAAAGTAGATTCGGTTTCGGTTTGGACCTAAAATAAAAAATATGAAATATTAGAACCTAAAACCGAACCTATTAGGGTCAGTTTCGGTTCGATTTAAGTTTTGGACCTAAACGGACCTAAAAAGTAAATGATAATATGATTATATGAACCAACCCTTGTTTTTTAATAATGATTCGATTTTTTCGGTTTAACCGTCAATTTTGCGATTTTTAACCGAAACCGAATTTTTTAAATGCAGACCTAAGACCGAACCTAAATTGTCGATTTTTAGTTCAGTCTAAACCGAAACTACTCGGTTCGGTTCGATAAACCGAACCTAAGTTCCTCCCCCAATATTAGCGGGGGAGGTTCATCAAGAACGTGTAAACCAATGTCAAGCGAGAATGTATTGTTGTCAAGCAAATAAGCTATTCAATTACTTTCCGAAATAGTAATTAAATCAAACGATCCAGTATCTAGCGAGGAAGCCTTTACACCGAATAATCAAGCTATCCTATTTATAATAATATCCTACGTACATCTTACTCCTATTTGTGATAAGATCGTACATAGATCTTGGTCTTGTATCATTTTCATATCAAAGGGCCATATCATAACATAAGACCCCAACCAAGATTTTAATAATGTACATATATACACATACCTTATGTGATGGGCAATATGAGAAGCTGCAATGTCTAGACATAAATTGCTCTCCATCCCTTGACAAATCCACAGTTCGATCAAGAGGAAAGTATGATTGAATGGAAACCTACACACGTTAAAGGAACCAATGAACTTGAGTTGCTTCAAAATGAGGGCACAAATAAATGCAGGAGAAATAGACAAAAAACTTCTTTAGCTTCTTTAAACATATGGGCTATGGTTCCATCATTGTATGTTGAATTACTCGGAGTAAGATACGGAGACGTAAATAACAACAAACGAGTATCTCGATTGTTCGCGATGAACAACACCAAGACAATTCGGAAATAGCGGTTGCGGAATGCATTCTGCAACCTCACTAAATTTATGTGGGTTATCAAGAATGACGACAAATATCAAATTATTTAGGAGCGAACCTGAAAATCTAGCTAGGGTACAAAACGAGTTATTTTATAAAATTTGAAACACGTGGAAATTCTAGTAAAAAAAGTAGACAAAACGGATAAAACTCAATAGGTCGTCTAGCGTGTAAAATCGTGTGTTTGTGTTCTATTGCATGCACAAAAGCTCAAGCATGAACACAAATTCCTTGGGTGGGCAAATCGATCTTCTAGTGCAAAGCTCTCCTTAATGATTAGTGATCCTCGTACTATATACTCACTTAAGTGCGTGATTTGACAAAGTGTGATTCATATTCAAGTCATATCAACAAATCTGTGTGATTTGAATTTTTTTAAATGTATCAATGTCTTAGTCAATGTTCAGATGCATTATAACAATGTCATGTATAATAACCCCTCCACAAATTTGCCCCACAAACCCGTGATTTCAAGTTCTATCAATAAATTATTATATAACTACGTAGTCCGGACTAGGACCGGAAATAAATAATATTGAGTCTGGACTATACAGTCCGGTCAAGAAGAATATTGATACTTATAAGAGATATGACAAGCTAGACCAATGATAATCGAGTATTTTGCGGATATACTAAAGACGAAAGATATGTACTCGGACTATAAGTAAATGAATTCGGTTATTTCGATTAACCTGATCTTCAGGTAAATCTATAAGAATGTCCAGATCATGTAATATCACTCTCATGATGGTGACTCGATGTTTTTCCCCTTCCCACATTCAAGAAGCATCTTCATGCAGACAAAATCTTAAGCTGGATTTTTTTCTACCTTCACATGGATGCATAGAGAATATGGACCTTACTCGAATTGAATGAGAATTACCACATGGAAGGGCGGTGGCTCTATGCAAGAATCAATTAATGACCAAAATTACATGTATAAGGAATACATTCGCTTGATACTCAATACATAAGTCCAATGTCGCTTCATTGACAATGCACTTTATTCGAACTTAATGAGATTGCTATATAGACGGGTTGGTGCAAGAATCAATTCCGTTAACGAACTAGACGTGGAGGAAATACATGTTAAAGTGAACATATTATCGTATTGTCGATGTGAGAACTTCCACACATCTCAACAACCCATTATTCTGGTGCTTTACGGGATCTCGTGCACCAACTTTTTGAGTTTACCGGTTTTGGGTTGGTTTTAGGGATTATACTAGATTTCGAGTTTATATAAACTGAAACACTCTTTAATAATATAATCTCCGGCCCTAGACGTAGTCATTATTGATAAAAACACGTAAATCTGTGTATTTATATTAGTCCATTCGATTGTTTTTGTTATTTTTATTGATCCATTCTAACGAACGTACCTATCTAGTCTTCTAATTAAACTTAACTATCAAACCTATTAAATGTAGATATATTAGAGTTGATATGAAACAATAGTGTACATCATCAACAAAATTATATATTTTTTAGATATTTATGCATCTATTTTGGTTGCTTGAACTTGAATGAATAACACCATCTAGCCAAAGAATGAGATTCCAAAGTATAACAAGATGCTATATTTACTTTCTCTAGACCCTTCATCTATGTTACTATATATTCCAAAGGACAACCAAGTCTTGAAGTGATGTTCATAACGATCTTTAAAATGACAAGAATGATTCCAAAATTTAATCTTTTTACAATAACTTTTTAAGTAATTTCCATTTTGGAACCTCGTCAAACAAACTTTATGTATTTCAAAGCATAACTAGGGTTGTGATACGAACTGAACGAGCCGAGCATTGACATGCTCAAGTTCAACTCGTTTATAAACGAGGCGAGTCTAAATCAAGCTTAAGTTTTCAAACAAGCTTTAAAATATGAATATTCGGCTATTTTAAAAAATGAACGAACTAATCTTTTCTCGAGCCGAGCTTTAGCTGAACGAGCCAAACACACTTATTATTATCATCATTCATCCTATAATATCGATATATAGCAATTTTTTCTAAATATTTTTGCAGGATGATAAGGATATACTTTACTTTACAGGTAATGCAAGAAGATAAAGCTTCTGCTTAATCCAAGAGATTAGGTTCAAGAAAGTGGTCATACCACTACCTAAAGAGAGCAAAATAATGAGCTATGAAGACTAGAAATTGTGTGGGACAATAACTTGAAGGAAAAAAAAGTTAAGTATGAAACTGAACTTGTGATCTACATTTCACCATTGCCATCAACAAGCTACCACATTTACTCGTTGAACATACTCAAACCCCGACTTTTTTTTAGTTCCCATAGTGAGAGGGTAAAAAGAGACAACTTGAGCATGGAGTGAAGTGGATTCATGAGAACTTTAACATCCATACAACTGTAGTGTATGACCCACTTCTCCATATCTTGTAAGCCGACCACATCTTAAGGTGAATAATTGATAACTAATGGAACATGTCTATTGTGAAATCCTAATCATATTATAACAACTTGTTTTCTAACTTTATAGGCTTTTATTACTTGTTAAGAACCCGGAAATATCTTAACTCTTTTCATCTCTCTGTCGAGATGATCACAATTAGGGTTCCAGGTTCGAATCGTTGAGATCATAAGATTATAATGGTTTTGATTGTAAAACTATAAAAGATTCTACCTAAAATTTTTGGAGATATCCAAAAAAGACCGTGTATGTTTTCTTGAGATCATTTTTAGATTGTACCACGGACGATAGACCCTTCTACTGTTTCCGGTTTAAAAAACTGTAGATTTGGGTCAGGGTTTTTAAATACCATATTATATATGTACGATAAACAAAGAATAAAGTTTTGCAGATTTTATTTAAATTATTTAAGATTCTACCTAAAAAAACTCATTAGAATCGTATGTAAAAGCGAAAACATAGAATCGTTTAATATTACACCGTGGAGCATAGACCCATCTACCATTTCCGGATTGTGGAATCGTAAAATCGGATCGGAATTTTTACTACCATACTCTCTATGTATGATAAACAAGAATAAGACAAGTATAATCTCTTGTCATTTTCATCAACTCTAGACCATTCTAAAGTTCACATCATTGTTATATTGCTCTTTTCTCATCCTTTAAATACAACTTCAAATGAGCAACTCTCTATAACTCCAAAGACTTCTAACTAACAATGGTAGGATTACCTCAATCATGCTTTTCCTTCTTTTTAATCCTTTTGGTTTCTACTAAACAAGATTATATACTAACAATCATCATTATGATATAGGATCAAGAGCAACAAATCAGCACTTGGAAAGGCTATGTAGATTGGAGAACTAAGCCTGCAGTTAAAGGTCATCATGGTGGTCTCCTAGCAGCTGCAATTGTCTTAGGTAAGAATTTTTTACAAAAATTTCAAAGTTACAATATATTTTGTGGATTGTTTGATCAATTGTTGATTTCAGTTGTGGAGATTCTTGAGAATCTTGCATACTTGGCCAATGCAAGCAACCTTGTTCTTTATCTCTCGAAGTATATGCACTTCTCGCCATCTCGATCCGCGAACATTGTGACCAACTTCATGGGCACGGCGTTCCTCCTTGCTCTCCTTGGTGGCTTCTTGTGTGATGCTTTGTTCACTACTTACAGCATATTTCTGCTAAGTGCTGTCATAGAGTTTATGGTAAGTGATCTAAATATGGACTTTATGTATTTGCAATCTGCTGGTGCATGTACGCTCGTATGCACTCGACCTCTAGTCTACAGTAGGACTGTTATTTGGGTTGACCAAGAATAACTTTAGTATGTCTGTGTTCAACTCAATTTGACCCTAAACCGAGTCCAAACCGAACTTTTTGCGGGTTGATATTTCTTAAAATTGACTCATCTAGTCAGAACAAGCCGATAACAATTTTAACCATCCTTAAAATTGATGATACTCGGTTTGTTTAGAATGTGAACGAGCTCGAGCTGACTTTTTTCGAGTTGAGCTCGGCAGAGTTCGAGTAGCTCGGCTTATATAGCATCCTTAGTCTTGTGGACTTTCATGCAATCCAACAGTATTTTAGTGGTTGTTAGAAACTTAAGAAGCAAATCAACCTACAAAATGTTAGGATCTATTTGGATGTCATGCATTATAACACAACAACTAAACAACTAAGTAGTATTAGTATATGATTTGCTGACATTTGAATCTTGAAACAGGGTTTGTTAATACTTACAATACAAGCTCATGAGCCTTTGCTGCAAGCACCACAGTGCCATAAGACAAGCACAAATACTACCAAATGCCGAGAGCTCCAAGGCGGAAAATCGGTTATGTTCTTTGTTGGCTTGTACTTGGTTGCATTAGGTGTTGGAGGGATCAAAGGCTCGCTTCCGCCTCATGGAGCCGAGCAATTCGATGAGACGACGCTAGTAGGGAGGAAGCGAAGATCCGCGTTTTTCAACTATTATGTGTTTTGTCTTTCTTGTGGAGCTCTCATTGCTGTGACCTTTGTTGTGTGGATTGAAGACAACATTGGTTGGCAATGGGGATTAGGTGTTGCTACCGCTAGTATACTCATCTCCGTGTTCGTTTTCCTACTCGGCTCGCCTCAATACCGGATTAAAGTTCCGTCCGGAAGCCCTATTACAACTATAATCAAGGTAAAGAAACTCATACTTACTGGCTTGATTTTAAGATGAAAACTCACTGAGCTTATGTGTTGGACTTTTAGGTCTTGGCAACAACGTTTGTCCAAAAGTGTTTCTCAAGGAATACTCGAAACGTTGTTATGAACATGGAAACAAGCCCGCGAGCCTGTACAACTGATGGAGTCATTTCCAATAGATCAAATGCAAACCCTAATGAAACCGAAAGACAAGGCGAGAAGTTTTTCGACACACCGGTAACTGAAAAACTAATGCTAGAAATCTCAGCACAGGAAGTGAAAGAAGTGAAAATAGTTCTTAGAACCATACCAATATTTGCATCAACCATAATGCTGAACTGCTGCCTAGCTCAACTATCAACATTCTCAATCCAACAAGCAGCAAGAATGAACACGAAACTCGGTTCTTTAACGATCCCACCCGCCTCCCTCCCGGTTTTCCCAGTGATCTTCATCATGATCCTTGCACCAACCTACAATCACATACTACTTCCATTCGCGAGGAAACTAACGAAAACCGAGATGGGGATAACGCATTTACAACGAATAGGCGCCGGATTAGTAATGTCGATTCTCGCAATGGCGGTAGCAGCCTTAGTAGAAACCAAGAGGAAAAATGTAGCAATAGAAAACAATCTAGTTAGCTCAACAAAGCCATTACCAATTACATTTCTATGGATCGCGTTACAATACGTGTTTCTCGGGTCAGCCGATCTCTTTAGCTTGGCTGGATTGATGGAATTCTTCTTCACTGAAGCACCAACAAGCATGAGATCATTAGCTACTTCACTTTCTTGGACCTCATTAGCCATGGGATACTATTTGAGCTCGGTTTTGGTTTCGGTTGTGAATTGGTTGACGGGATTTGATGGTAATGAGAGTTGGCTTAGAGGAAGTAACTTGAATCACTATCATCTAGAGAGGTTTTACTGGCTTATGTGTGTACTAAGTGTAGTAAATTTCGTGCAGTATCTCTTTTGGGCATGTCGCTACAAGTATAGATCATCTGAGTAGTTGAATTGTGTTAGTAAGGTATGTAGTTATGAAAGGATTGTTAACTTAATTGCATTCAACTCTAGTATTAGTATGATGGGTATATGAATGTGAAAGAGATTTGCTTTCATTGAATAAGTGAGCAAAATCAGGTTATTACCCATCAATGCCTTTCATTGTGTGCTATATGATTGGCATAGAGTGTATTAGATAGTGAATATCATTATACATATATCTTGCTTACCATCTAATTTAGTTACCGAAGAATTTGGTCAAATAGTCCCTTTTCTATTTTCATTAGTTTTGTTTACTTCGATTTTTACCACTTTTATTAAGTTGAAGTTCGAAGGTAATGAGGTTTGATTAGGGATAAATTGTTGTAATACCTTTCTATTTTATTTGTTTATTTTCCCTTTGTTGGTATTCGAAAACAAACGTCTAGTGTAGGGTTGTTACTTGGGTCGAGACGAACTAAATTCAAATAACTCGTCTTATATTCGATGATCTCACCCTGTCTAGTGTAGGGTTGTTATTTGGGTGAACTGAATTCAAATAACTCGTCTTATATTCGATGATCTCACACCGATAGTAAATTTGAACATTAAGGTTGGTGCACCAAATAGGGGTGTCAATGACACGAGGTTCCTCATTATTTGTGGGGATTTTCCGTCACATGGATGGAAACAAGGATTTTATATGGAGTTGGGTACAAGATAGGGTGAAAACTTATTCCTCACATGAGATGTAGCTAGGCGATTATAGATGTATTTGCATCCCCAACCAAACCCCGTTGGGGAAACCCGTTTGGGACCTTGTTGGGAAACCATTGAACAAATTTGTCGAGAAACTAGGTAGATCAAAATCATATAGTAGGAGGACGGAGATGCCGATATAATCATAAAATGAGTATGTTTGTTCACTTAACTGGTGTTTGAGGTATCCACTACGAGCTATTGAGTAATTCAACAGAGATTAAATCGACAAAACTTACTGAAAAAACATAAAATAGAAGAAATTAAGCCGGGATGGAATTTTCCGAAGAAAAATGATACGGAAGCAGAGGACATTGGGATGAGCAAGACACACCCGTCCCGTTGACACCCCCGAAGTCACCATCTTTATGTAGAGAGGTTATACTGATAGACTTATGTGTATACTAAGTCTTGTAATTACCTCTTTTGGGCGTGTCACTGCAATTACAGATCATCTGTTGTTGAATTCAAGTACCTAAATTGTTTAATGATTTTGTTCTGTGTTCAATTCTAAGCATCTCGGGGATGTAGCTCAGATGGTAGAGCGCTCGCTTAGCATGCGAGAGGTACGGGGATCGATACCCCGCATCTCCATATTTTTATTTAACCAACCTAATGGTGCTGCGGGAAAACGACGTCGTTTCTGTACATTGGCAAATGTGTAATTAGCCCTAGTTGATTACAAGGGTCGTGACATGTTCGGTTATAAATTGAGTTTGTACATTTTTAAAGATGAGTCATCTCGGGGATGTAGCTCAGATGGTAGAGCGCTCGCTTAGCATGCGAGAGGTACGGGGATCGATACCCCGCATCTCCATATTTTTATTTAACCAACCTAATGGTGCTGCGGGAAAACGACGTCGTTTCTGTACATTGGCAAATGTGTAATTAGCCCTAGTTGATTACAAGGGTCGTGACATGTTCGGTTATAAATTGAGTCTGTACATTTTTAAAGATGAGTCAATCGTTGTTAAGGTTGTTATATGAATTGAGTCTCTCGAGTTCGGTTGGATTCGTTCACTTTGAGTTGAGTTCACAAGTATAGGGTATAAATTTAAGCTTGATCATAATAAGTTGAAGACGGCGTACTAAAACTCAACTTGTTTAGCTTGAATAACATTATTCCTAAAGATGACTAAATGAGTCAATTTGATATATGAGTTGTGTTACTTGAGTTCGACTTGGAATCAACTCGGGGAAGAAAAAAACTCAATTGGAACTCGTTCACTTGACTAGCAAGTAGAGTATGAGTACATAGATTATAAATGAGTTGAATGTGAGCAGGCTAAAGATAAGTCAATCTTTGGTACCGATCATTATATGAATCGAACTACTCGATGTCTACTCGGGCTCGACTCCGTTGGAGATAACAAGCTTCCATGTTGAAAGTTGGGGACATACCGAACCTAGTGTATATGGTTGGTGGACTACTTATTGGCAATTGATTTGAAGATGAAAACTCTACGGATCTATGTAATGGGCTTGGGTCGAACGTGCATGTGCGCTCGTATACACACAACCTCCGCTATCATAGCGGTTAGCTTCTATTCGACTTGTGATACTAACATGTGAGTCATTGCAACTACTATTGTCAATTGATTTTAGGCCTAAGACCCATATACATTCATATGCACAACGACCTCCGCTTTACCGTCTTTTAACACGTAAAAAAATAACATAACTTCTTAATTAGATTATATATCTTTATTACTATTTACTTTCTTAGTTACTTCCTATTTATGTATTTAAAGTCTATGAAAGTTCATTAATAAATAATCGAACCCAGGCTATTCAAGAGACACATACAACATGTACATATACAACATGGGGTGTACATAAACAATAACAACACACAAATATCAGCCTTGAGTGATCATCCAGAGACACATTTTCTCCCATTGTTGACATGAAAATATGAGCTTCTTCCTCAAACTCTCACAGTCAATCTCATTTTCTTCTTCCTCCTGCACATTGCAACTCCATTAGAGAAGATTACACAGAAATATTTTGTTAAGATGCGCCCACATCGATAATATGATACCGCGTGAACCTACTCCTATTATTAAAAATTTGTTTTAGAATGGAAACCGAAGACTTGTGCATAGGTTCAATTTTAGAGCTATTTACCTTGATGAGATGCATGTAATAGAAGATTCTTCCGGTAGACGAATCGGATGAGGAAAACTCGAGGACAAGTAAACCATCTTCTTCCTCGAGCTTTCGTAACACCTCTGTGATCGGAATGAAAGTGTTGATGAGCGATTTGGGTGACGAGATTTGGATCGAAATCTCGGCATTTCCGAGTTTAGTTACTTGAACTGACCAAGTAGTAGTATTAGTCCAAGTTGATGGTGCTGCGGAGAAAACGACGTCGTTTGTTGTAGTCATTGTAGTGACGAGTTGTTGCTTCTTGTGTATAAGGGCTTCCACTTCCATTCGTAGCTCTGGTATGTATTTGATCACATTCTCAACGGTTGATGGAGCACCAAACTTTTTCTGTACATTGACAAATATGCAATTAGCCCTATTTGATTAAGAGGGTTCCTATCCCTCTCAGCTCGGTTAGATCTCGTTCACTTTTACATCTCTAAGTTTATTTAAATTTGTGTTCGGCCTGAGTTCAGCTTAGATACATTATATTTCTAAAGATAATTAGATGATTTAGTCTTTATTAGGGTTGTTATACAAGTCGAATTACTCGTGTTTAGCTCGGACTCCGCTCGAAATAATCTCGGGTCTGTCTCGTTCCCTAGATTTCACATGCAAATGTGTACATATTAAGCTTCATCATTAAAATGGTTAAGATCTTTATTAAACAAGTTAATCTACCAGACTTTTCTAAGTTTTGTTAAAAATTTGTGTCCGGCCCGAGTTCAGCTTAGATACATTTCTAAAGATAACTAGATGGGTCAATTTTTGTTATAAATGTTATATGAGCCGAGTTATTCGAGTTCAGCTCGGACTCAGCTCAAAAAAATCTCGAATCTTGATTTAGCCTCGTTCACTTAAGTTCACAAGTAGAGGTACATATTTAAGCTTGATTATAATGAGCTGAAAATGAACATACTAAAACTCAACTTGCTTAGCTTGAATAACATCGATCCTTGAAGATGATCGGATAAAGTCAATTTTTATACAAGACGAGTTATTCGAGTTCAACTTCTACTCATGAACTCAAACTTAATTGTTCACTTGACTAAACAAGCAAAAAAAATATTACATTAAGATTGTTATATGAGTCGAGATACTTGAGATTGAAAAGTTTCGTTTAGCTCATTTACTTGACTATACCAAACGAACATGAAAACACTTTAAAACTCGATTAAGATTTAGATTTAGCTCGAGGTAAACTCAATTTCTAACTATCGAGTTGAACATGAATCTATCAAAACTCTATCAAAACTAGATCGGCTCTAATCTAACAACACCTAAATAGGGTTTCCTTAATCTAGTACATTAAAGAAGACTTTATACATTTGAAACAAAAATTTTATAATCGGAATCCGTACCATGTGATCGGCGCCGGGAAGTACAGAACGAAGGGCATCAAAAAGGCGATTGAGCTTCATCCTCCTCATCCTCTCACTAGCATTATGATTCTTCTTTTTCATTTCCTGCACCGAGTCAGCAGCCACCTGTACCCTAGGCAGCGGCGGCGCCGGCGGCAAATCAGTTGCCAACGGTGACTCTGGAATCACCGCCGGTTGATCATGAAGAACATATTCCAAAGGATAATTACTGAATGGAAAAGATAAACTATCGAATTCTTGGTGGAAAGATGATGGGTAGAGAGAAGAAACTCCTATCATGGAGAATTGTTCTTCATCTTGATTTGTATTCATCTCATAGAACAACTCTTCCATTGAATTTTTGCCCTAATTCTTTGGCTAGGGTTGATTGAGATTTGTTTCTTCGAACTAGTTAGGGATAGAATGAGGATATTATGAGGTAATTGATGGATCATATATACATGTGACTATACCACCAAATATATGTGACTATACCGCCGAATATATAGAGTCAGGTCCGACAAATATTTCTTTCATTAATAACGATCTTAACGGATAAGGGCGGTTTACATGAAAGTATATATATATATATATATATATATATATATATATATATATATATATATATATATATATATATATATATATATATATATATATATATTATATTATTTTTAAAATTGGGTATCTTGAAAAGTAAAATGACCCTTCCCCACTCATTTATTATTTTTATCAAATATATTTATAAATATTGTATGGAGGAATGGGTAAGTAGGGCTTATTATTATGAGTCAATCGTATTACACATGCTCGAGTTGAGCTCGTTCATTTTGTAACACAAATATTATCGTATTTTTAAACATGATTAAAGTTTATCTCTGGTTATATATGGACGATAGGTTGAACATGAACACATCAAAATATGATTAACTGACTCGAATAAAAAAATACTAGATGAGTTGATCTTTAGTATTGTTTGAGTTGCTTGTAAAAGATTAGGTAGGATAGTGTATCAATTGGATGGGATTTATAAGAATCTTATACTACTATATAGTAAAGTGTATAGAGTAAAGTATGTTTTTTTGTTTGTACACACTTATTACACAATTATATGTGTTAATACTTTTTAAACCTTATGTGATTTACAAGAAAATAATACCTCTAGCACAATGACAAGACCATACATTTATGCCAAGACTTTGTATGTTATATGAAAATATTTTTAAACAAATTGTAAAATGGAGACTTAATACAAAACTATATATATATTGGTGCCTATATTTATTATACAAAGAATGCTATAAAATATGTAAGATTTTTGTAAAGGTGTGTTAATGGTGTTTATATTTATTAATACAAAAATAATTAAAGATTGATATATTTTGTATAATTAATTAAAAGTTTTGTTATAAGAAAAGCATTAATATAGAAGTTAGTGGTGACCACACGTTCTCTCTATAAACAATCTTTAGATTGATAAGCTTTGATTAAATAACTAAAACTTAGAAGATTCAAAATTAAAAGCTATTAGGTGTTTAATTAAATAATACATTATTTTTATGTTTAGGCTTAAAAAGGGGACAAAATATTGATTATTAAATATTAAACACGAGTGGGGAATGTGGCTAGCTCGTGTCATCCACGGGCACGAACGAGAATTCACACTCCCTTCCAAATGCTAATGAGTTGTGATTATCATTTTAATACACAAAAAGAAAAGGAAATAAGACAATTTAATACATTTTTCAAAGTTCTTGATAAGCAAGCCATGTTTGGGAGATTTTTTTCATAAAAATACTACAATAAAACCATTATTCTATGATTTTTAGAGTTTTTGTACATCAATCGAGCAAATTATTGACTCAAAAATATCTACTATTTACATTTTAACATATAACTTGTTTACATCGAGGTAGAAGGAAGACGGAAAACAAGTTGTGTGGTCAATCCTTTATGAATAGCGGATCCGATCATCCTAAAAACAACATTAGAAAACCTAGAAGAAATAATGTTGCCTTCAAGATTCGTTGCACTCTCACGAGAATTTCAATAGCATCAGGTGCAAGGAAACCAAAAGTGTCGAAAGCGAACGGAAGAAACACGTGTTGGTTTTCAATACAAGATCTCTCATGTTTGGCCACCTTAGCAGAAGCCGCATTAAGCGCCGCTTTATACACCACAAAAGGCCCACAACCCAAACAAACAAGTGGGGAAACCCCAGTCAAATCGATGCAAGCATGTTTTCCACCCGCTCATCCAAACACTAAGACATCCACCGGCCTCAACGTGGACCTCTCCTCAACGCCGCCTTATATTTTTAAGGATTTTTTTTGTTTGCAAAGAATGACCCATTAAAATTTGATCGGGTGATTTGATAAATTTTAATGGGTCAAATTGTTTAGGGTTAGCATATATAGGTTAAAAGGGTTAAATCTATAATTTAAGGTTAGTATAAAACTTTATTTTCCGTTGTCATGAGATATAAAACATAATATTCCGTGAATATGATCTAACAACTCACCGTCTCGGATTCAACATGAGATATAAAACATTATTTTCCGCTATCATATTTTTGTGCACTTCTTTACCGCGGCCTATATGAGTCGAGAAAATAGGTCACCGTTATCCATTGGTTGTTTGAAGATAAGAATTTGATCAAATTTAATGTGGTTTTGTTTCTCTAGTTAAATTTATAGAAATATTAATCTAGTATACTATAATATATAAAATGGATTAGTTTATTAGGTCATAGTACAAACGTACACAACCAAGAAGACTTAAAACAATTTCAAATGTTTTTCTTTGAAGCATGAAGCATGCCACTCGGATCTCGTCCAGAGATATGGACCAACTACGTCAACCTCCTCAATGGTATGTGTTTCAATATTCAAAACACTATGAGTTTATTATATATTAGTTACATTCGAGAGTTTTTAAATTTTCGAATGACTGAACTTTATGTTTTTCGGAATATACTCTTCAATCATTTATATATTAACGTTTGTTAATGCTTTAAGGGAAGCTGAGTTATCCATCTATGAAATTTCTTAGACTTTCAAAAATGACTATTGATAATAATTAATAAATGATAAAAAAAATCTCAAAATGTTAACTTATGAATTAAAAGAACACTATCCGAAAATTTCCTAAAATAAAATGACCTTTTGTTTGGTTCTATACCTTTGAGGGTCCTCATATAAGATAGTAAGATACATCATTGTTTTGCAATTCTCATTGTACGGCAGTGAGTTTTGTTCCCCTTCGGTTGTTCCGATTTGCTAATCGTATCTAACTTCTTTAAAATATGACTTAGAATTTATCACTGGTACTCGAGTGAAACCAAGATCGAAAGGATGCTCAAACTTCGGTTGTTCCGATTTGCTAATCTCCGACTTCTAAGCATTTTATCTCACTTCCAGTTCCTCTAAGAAACTTAAAGGAACTATAAGGTTCTCTAAAACACCAATTCGCGTTGTCAAACTCCGCAAGATTTCCCTTCTAAGAGCAAGTTAGACTTCAGGTATTCCCTTGCAGTTAGAGGCGGATTTGAGAGGCGGAGGCGGCAATGATCCCCGTTGAGCTCTCATAAATTAGTGTTGAACACTGGATAAGTTGAAAAATATTAATAAAATCGGTGAACTACAAATCTACAAACTCCAATTAGGGTTGTGCATACGGTCCGGACCGGTGGACCGTAAACTGATGAGACCCTGGACCGTAGACCGGGTCCGGTCCGGTCCAGACCAGTCCGTTACCCGGTTGGACCGGTTGTACCTAAATTGCGCAATTTTAGTGAGGTTTCCGGTCTAAAACCGGATCGGACCGGACGGGACCAGACCGGACCGGATATTTGCAATTTACGGTCCAAAACCGGACCCGGACCGTAACCCGGGTTTTCAAAAAAAAAAAAAATGAACCGTAGACCGGACCGTAAATTCCGGTCCGGTCCGATTTTGCACAGCCTTAACTCCAATAAGACCTTGAAATATTTCATGTGTAGCAAGAAAACAACTCAGCAGAGTTAACTTTTCGACATATCAATTAACCACGAAAATTACTTTAGTAAAATAGTGACTATTAATGTAGAAAAATATATATACCTCTATCATCTTGCCTTCAGGAAGTTGTATAAAATTTATCATCATTTGATGGATTGAGAGTCTTTCTTGAAGAATTCCCTATGAAACATGATGCAATTTTATCAAGGAAGAGGCAATCGCTCATATGGGGTCTTGATACCTATTAATTCATCCAAATTACACGTTAAGTAGAAAGAAAAAAAAACATAACAACAATAACACAGAAGAAAAAGAAATTGAGCAAAGAGATTCAAACAATATTGTCTGATAAAACCAAATGCATTATCAAAGGCAGAATTGCATGACAGGAAAGAGATGCAAGTTCTTGTATTCGCTGAAGAATAAAATAAATGTGATACCACATACTGAACAGAGCATTCTGAACTCTGAAGTATAGTATAGTCTAGTCTACCAAACAAGAGCTAAAATGGATGAACGCAAATCAACCATAACTTTCTTGCTTATGAGCTGCAATTAAGGTTAGCGGCAAACGTGTTAGACTGCCTCTTATGTTAGTCAGCGACAATAGAATCTTGACAGCTAGATCCAAAGGGAAGACATTGAATTATTTCTCTTTCACTCAGTCCCTATGAGTTTATCGAATCTTTGCACAAAATTTCATCCCGACTCTATCACTTATGCAGTGGCTATATCATGGTGAAATTAGTAATAAGCTTATGCTAAAAAATACAAGATAAGTTAAAGGAAGCATGAAAGTGCTGAATTCAAGTAAATTTAGACGGTGAAGATAAAAAAAAAAAACGCAGGAGAGTATGAAGAGAAAGGGTATTGACTTCAGATCCAAGTGACATTTTATCATCATATACTTCAATATCAGGTATCAAGCTCTTCATCTTCTCATTTCCAGCAGCAGATTTGCAAATTATCAACACAGGCAGAGAAGAAGTCATAAAACATGCTTGGCAAACTAAAAAAAATGAGCAAGATTTATATAGCTAGTTATTGTCAATGGGACATGAGTATTAGTAGAACATCAGGAAACACCAGGTACAATCAGTTGAAACAAGTGTGCTAACTTGATCAATGTCACCTCTTAAAGAACTTATCTTTGTAACCTCAGCTTAAGGTACAATTAGAGATGTCATACATGGAAAAGGAACTATAAATTTAGCAAAATTTATGCAAATTAGAGAGAGACTAATATTCAAATGCTAACTTGCAAATGAATTATATATCATCTAAAAGAGGCGGTTAATGAGCCAAAGAAGCATGAATTTTCTTGGAGGCATTTTCTCAAGCACCTGAGGTGCATAACTAAAACATACTCTTAAACCTAAACTTCTGCAGTTCTTACTCAACAAATATTAACAAGTAGTTACTATAACCCATATTCCATAACACCCCATCATTGTCTTAATAACAATGCATCATGATGCCATAGTTATCAATTAATAAAAGCTCGGCCGGCACTACAGTGGAGCTGCTGTCATAATTATCAATTCATAACAAAGCCTGTAGTTTCCTATGCCTAATCCTATCTGGGAATTTGAATCTACAATTTCGCAAATTTACTCAGCAGAAAGAACCCACAACGAATTTGGATCCAAACCACTCTATTCAACCTATTATAAAGATAGATGAAAAACATACCTTGGTTGGCTCTGTTTCAGCTGTGGATGTGAATCGCGGTGTCTTCCCCAATACTTACTAACAATGTAATGAAACAGGAACAAAGGGGATGTAGCTCAGATGGTAGAGCGCTCGCTTAGCATGCGAGAGGTACGGGGATCGATACCCCGCATCTCCAACAGATCTTTTTCATGTGTTTATTTGTACAACCATAAAAATAAAATTCTTGTACAATATTTTTCTTTGAAGAAAGTTTGAGCAAGAACAAAGCTAAGAAGAGCTACAACATGACCCATTGTTCAAATTGGATGTAGGTATGGGGATTGATACCCATTGTTCAAAGCTAAGAAGAGCTACAACATGATACCCCACATCCCGCCATGTGTTTATTTATACAACCATAAATGCATGGCGATGAATTTCACAAACGCACGACACATTTGAAATTCGACGGTGACGGTCACGGGTGCCCAAAACAGTGATGATTTTTCATTGTTAATTCTAGCCCAAAAAAAATATGACACAGACACAGTTCTGGAACTAGTGTCCGTATCAGAGTCCTGAAAAATTCACTTTTTTGCACGGTTTCGAAACTCATAACGGTGACGGTTACAAGTACCGAATGTGCAATATATTTGTGACTTTTTTTTTTGGAATAAAGTTGAAGCAAAAACAAAGTCAAAGAATTTCTTTATCCTTTCCCTATAATGACTCTAGCAACAAGCAAAGTATCGAGACTAGCTTTTGTTACCACTAAGCCTCAACCAATATTCAATTCACAACGACCAATACTCAGTTGGTCTAGTGGTTGTGGTGCTAGACTCCTTAAGTGTTAGCCCGGAGATTCGAGTTCGAATCCTCCGGGAGACATGTATGGAAAAATTGGTATTGGGAGGGTATCCCCTTAATGGGCCACTGTAAATACCCTATCCGGACGTAGGCGAAGCCGAACCGGAAACGTACCATTTCAAAAAAAAAAAAAAAAAAAAAAAAAAAAAAAAAAAAAAAAAAAA
>BSUD01000003.1:157633030-157669888 GCA_033239045.1 Fagopyrum esculentum | reverse complement strand
AAAAAAAAAAAAAAAAAAAAAAAAAAAAAAAAAAAAAAAAAAAAAAAAAAAAATATTCAATTCACAACTTCATCTCCCAAACTTCACATTTCTCTCAGCCTTCAACTTGCCTCGAAGGTTGACACTTCCAGCCTTTACAGGTACATATATACTCTTCTTCAATTCACAAAGTATTCTTGTATATATTAGGAATTATATATATTTATTGTAAATTCGGATATGTTTTCGTTGATCATAATTTATTCTCAATCTGTTTGGTGTCCATAATATTAATTGGATTATAAATTGAAATTTCTAAAAATTATTTATCTTTTACATTTGGATATCCAAAGTTTGTATTATAAAAAAATTATACATAAAAATGATATTATTTGACAGCATGGTTTTAAAAATCATAATATATTAAAAAAAAATTAATTTTTTCATAAAAAAAGCTAAGCCTAAATATGATAAATGACCTAATCCGACTCTAAATACGGTGTTTGGTTAAGATTATAAATTAAAAAAATTTCGTTAAAAGTATATTAATTTTATAAAATAATAGTTGATGTATTAATTTCCCCTTAATAAACCAATGATACAAACCCATAAAAAAAAAAAAAACATAGATCTGTGAATGAAAAATGCTGAAATCATTATGTTGCTGGAACTAATCATTCCGATATTTTTTTACTACCAAACACATTAATCGACTTGAGTGATTCCAAAGCCGGTTATTTAAATCGTACCAAACGAGCCCTTAACTCAATATGAGCATGGATTAGAGCCTTTAGAGGGGAAAGCTTGTTCACCATTTTGCAGTAACTATATGAAAGCCAATTAAATTTCAACTGATTGAAACACTGCAGAAATGACCGACTCATCATCAAACGCCGACGAAGATTCCGAAGATGAGCAAATCGCAATGGCTTACGCCACATCATCGACGAGCAACAAAGTCAACATGAGTAATTGCTATGAGCTCTGTAAGAACTTCTTCACAATCCACAAATCCATCCATTTCAAAGTACTCATCGGATTTTGGATGATGTCGGGATATCTCGATCCTGTTCTCTCCGACAAGGAAGCTTATACAAAAGGGTGTGAAATCTTGAATGACTTGATATACAAAAAGAAGATACTAAAACTCTCCGATGATGACCGGAGAATGGTCGAGTTCTCCGGTGGAAATGCAATTTGCAAACATGAAAACTTTTGCATCACCGGAGACCTCGGATTTCTCGAAATGATGAGTCTAAGTCAAATCCGAAAGTTTATTCTACCCACAAATGATGCCATTGGCTACCGGAATCCTTACCTTTCCGACCAAATCGTCGGCTCTAAACCAAATGATCGAGATCTCAAGTATTTTGCTCACTTCAATCCCGAACCTAACTTTCTAAAACCATTGCTAGAAAGTGTAAAGAACCCATCAGTGTTGTTGCTTAGAGGTGTTGATGAGATATCTTCACTAAATAATGATTTCCCTCCTGAAATATTTGTAACCTTAACGGTTCTTGAAATATCCGGGTCGACCCGTTTGAGAACTATTCCGAAACATACCATTTCACAAATCTTCAATCTTGAATGCCTCATTCTATCTTATCTCCCCATTGAAGAATTTCCTCCGGGTTTCTTTCGTGATCATGGTGGACTTCGAAGGCTCATTTTGAGAGGCTGTTCTAACTTGCATGAGTTGAATCTCTCCATCATTTCATACAATCTTGAGGTTTTGGATCTCTCTCATTGCACTTCATTGCAAAGATTGCTTGGCTATGTAAATTCTAGAACAAATCTTTGCACATATAAGGCACTTCAAATGCTTGATCTTTCGTATACTCGGCTTGATGATCATGATAGTACTATCTCAGCTCCTAACCTAACCCGTTTCCATCTAAAAGGTTCAAAACCAAGACTGCTCTTAAGTCAATTTCTTGACCTAAACAAAATCCAAGTTCTTGACTTGTCTGGCTATGAAGAACTTGATCATTTACCTGAAGATATACATGTCGAGGAGTTAAAGGAGCTCAATCTTTCCGGTTGTTGTCGTTTTACGAAATTGGACGAGGATCTCTTTATCCGAATGTCATGCATTGTGACACTTGACCTCTCTTGTACAAAAATTAAGCATCTTCCATCCTTTTCCAATCATACTCGTCTTCATAAGCTCTCTCTTAGAGGTCTTGAGTTGAATTCCATAGATGCCTTGTCATCTCTCTCGGATTCGTTGGAAGAACTTGATCTATCCAGTCTTAAGATTACTTCCTTACCGGATTACGAGTTAGATATCTTGCAGTATCTTCCGAGCCTCCGAATTCTCAATCTCTCGGAAACCTCTTTGAGAAAGCTACCAGACATGTCCAAACTTGTAAGACTCAAAGAGCTGATTTTGGCAAATTGTCAACACCTGAAAGTATTGCCTGATTTAAGTGCTCTTACAGATTTGGAGACATTAGACCTTTCTGTGTCAAATGATTCTTCTACTGACACTCGCCAGCTAGAATTTGAAGCTCGGGATCTTCCTATGAGTCTCCGGAAATTGGTATTGACTAATCGGTCCGGTGTCCAAAAGCTATTTCCCTTGACAGGACTTGGCAATTTAGATGTTTTGGATCTTCGTGGAACTGACGTTGTAGGATGGGATAGTAAGCTTGAAGAAGCACAAGAACGAATCCGGAAGCCTGTTGAAGTTCATATTGTTTCGGATTACGACGAATCCGATATCCACGGACCGGATCAACACTCGAGTGTTGAAGATAAATTTTTACAGGGGGTTGCTCTCATGCTTGGCATCCTAGAGAACTTCAACTCAGCCATGGATTCTGAGAATCAAGCTCTGAACATGCAACATGAAATGTTAGGTAATGATTTGAAGTATATAGAGGAAAACCTGGACAGGCTCAAGATCTCTCCCAATTGGAATCGTAGCAAGGAGCTCTTGCAGGATCTTCTGGATGCTGCAGATTATCTGTCAAAGGATGAAGCTGCGCTTGATTCTGTGAATTTCAAGCAACTATGCAGGATGGTACTCAAGTTGAAGCTCCTAGTCCCTCCTACACATACAGACAACTTTCAGGCTTCGGAAATTATCAAGAAGAAGAAGAAATCATCGTTTGTGAGGAGCCGAAATAAAAAGAGTGCTATTAATGACGAATTTATCAAAGAACGTGACCTCCTTCACAGTTCCTACAGATCCCTAACCCCCATCCAGAAAAATTGCTTGATGTGTTTTGCAGTTTTTCCCTATAATGAAGATGGAGCTGTCTTGAAGAGCTTAGTAATCAAGAAGAAGATCTTAATCTACTGGTGGGCGGGAGAAGGATTCATTGATCCTCGACACGAGGAAAATGTTGATGAAATCGGCAAACAAATTCTGAAGGTTCTTGAAGACAAGGGATTCGTTGAGCCTGTGATGAAGAAAGCCCGGGAAACAGGAAGTTGTTGTATTAGTCCTTCAGTTCAGTCTTTTGTGATTAAGCAAGCAAAGGAAGAGAGTTTCTTTGATTTCAACCAAAAGAGTGAAGAACTTACCCCGGATTATACTCGCTCGCGGAGAGCATGTTTGCTACAAGCCTCTTGCGATTACTTCTGGGGAAAGTTTGTCCATTCGCCTAAAAGGTTGGAAAGCTTAACAAATGTGCAGACATTGTTCAATGTAAATGAGCCAGTGATTGATATCAAGAGAGAATGGTTTTCTAAGATGGAGAATTTGTCTGTGCTTCGCCTTGGGAATTGGAGCTCTGAAACCACACCACACGTTGAGGTCGGAGACCAGAGTTTCTTGGAAGATTTGGCAAAAATGAAACAGATGAGGTTTCTTAGCTTGCAGGGGATGGCAATAATCACTAAGCTTCCGGATTCTGTTTGTCGGCTTAGCAACCTTGTAATACTAGACCTCAAAGAGTGTACTTATTTAGAGGAGCTTCCTGCTGATATTGGATCCTTGAAAAATCTTACTCATTTGGACATTACAAGTTGTCCCTTCCTTGCTAAATTGCCTAAAGGAATCAGTTTGCTATCGAAACTCGAAGTGCTTGAAGGGTTTGTGATCACAAACAATACTGCTCATGATCTGCAAGACGTAAATGTGTCCCTCCTTAGTTGTTGGCGTAAGCGGTCTAAGAATAACGAGGCCTGCAACCTAAAAGATTTGTTGAAGCTAGAGAGTTTGAGAGAGTTGAGCCTTACCGTGAACTTAAGCAAGTTTCCTGATGACGATGAGCTTAAGGTATTCAAGACAATGAAGAAGCTTTGCAAACTGAAAATTGTATGGGAAAGAAGCATCTACACTGACCCCGTTAATGAGAGGGCTACTGTGCCCTCGAGATGGCAGAACAAGCTGAAATGTTGGAAGCGGCATCAACAAAGCCAAATTGGAGAAGATGCCGACAGAGGAGAAATGAAGCTGCTAGACAATATAGAGAAGTTGGAGTTGTGGTGTTTCCCGCATGAAAACGCACCATATTGGCTGAATCCAGTAGAACTGAGGAACCTTAAGAATCTATACATATTGGGAGGAAGCCTAAGAAAATTGCATGGATCGGGCACATATGAAAACAAATGGAACGTTGAGACTTTGCGCTTGAAGTATTTGAGCAAGCTGGACATCCAATGGCCTGAACTGAAAATCATGTTTCCACGGTTGAAGTACGTCGAGAAGTATCAATGTGACCAAATTGTTATCTTTCCATGTGATGATGAGGGTGTCTGGAGATCTGCAATATAAGTACTTCACTCATTTCTTCATTGGAATAAGGTAAATTCGTTTGGAAACAGTTCATATAACATATGTTCATAATTTTTTGATTTTCTAGTTGTTTCTATAGTTCACTTTTTTTTTTCATGTTCTTTGTATAACATAAGCTTAAACAAAATGCAGATTTTTTTTTATTAATTAGTCAAGCTTAAACAAAATCATCACTGACTTTTGAATCTTTACACAGTGTTAGTTAAATTTACAGTAGAAGCCCGCGTGCCTGGACATCCAGTGGAAACTAATAAGTACTTCAATTTTCTTGTTGGAAAAGGTAAGATGGTTTGAGAATCTTACATATGTTCATCAATGACAAGGACATGCTGATTTTCTATCCTTGTTTAGATATTTGTATTTTTGGCTTGATTTTGTGCTTTGGATATTTCCTAAAAAGGTAGTTCTTGTGTGCAAGGATTTCTTATGATTCTATCTTTCACCTTTAAAAAGTTTTTAAAGCAAATTTCTTATTGTCTGTTTAGCTTTGTTAACTTGGAGCTGTGGTGTTTTGCATTTTAAGGATTTCTTATGATCTGTATTCCGCTATTCCTCAATCACATTCCCTTACTTCTTGATATCTGGCTATTTTAGGCTTAATAGATAAGATGTGTCCTAATATTCACAATCAAATGAATTACAAGTCAGGATTGGGAGCAGCAGGTCAGCAGTTTGGAAGGTTAAGTGGAAAATCAAACCTGCTATGAAAGGCTATCATGGTGGACTGCTAGCAGATTCTATCATCTTAACATAAGTAAGCATAAATCTACCAAAGAGCCGCCTTGATGTTTTAATAAAACAACTTGTTTATATAAGAAAGGAGGGTTACCGGGCTAATGCAAGCAACACTGTGAGAAACATCCTCGGCACATGCTTCCTCCTCGTGCTCATTGGCGGCTTCTTCTGCGATGCATTCAATGCCACCACAGATTTCATGGTAACAACTATGATAAAAACCACGAAAACTCATGCCATTCTATGTTCTGGAATGCTGCATACTGTATTTGTTTGATTTTGCTATCATCAGTATTTCAATGATCGGTATAACTTAAGACAGAAAATCATGTACAAACAACGAGTTACTCAAAACATACTAGAGATCAAAATCCCCCAAATATTACGTACTAATTTCATCGAAACAAATATGCTTTAGCAAAATACGAATCTAGTTCCTCGAATTAATAAACACAGCTGATTAAGTAGCAACAATTGTGAATCGATTGCAACGCAAAACAGACTAATCTAACTCCACCAAACTCGGTAAGACGTTAAAGATCGTATGTTATAGAAGATATCGAATAATGAAACTGAGATAGCTAATAATCGAAACCTTGCTGACGTTAATTACCGGAACTAAAACTAAGGCAAGTATAAATTCAATACCTGGAGAGTTGAAAGTAACAGTAGACGACCTAGATTTCGTTATATAAACCCTAAAACGCGAACGAACCCCACAAATCTTCCTCCCAAACCAATTCGACAAATTGTAAACCATTGAAGCGAAACATTCAACTAGAGTATCGGGCAATGTAGCTAAGCTGGAAGAATGCTCGCTTAGCATCGGAAATCCCAACCTCCTCCCTCAACACAACTCCCGGCCGATCGTCGGATTACCGGCTCCGCGTGTCACTTCGTCATTTCTCCAGTTTTCTGAAACATAAAACTATTTGTTCAGAATCAAAATATTTTTTCTCAAAAATTTAAAGAGTCTAACATTATATAAAAATTGTTATTTTATTTAAAAATAATAATTACACCTAATAAACGACAAAAATAATAATATGGTTTGTGTAAAAAACAAATTTGTCCACCAAATTATAATTTAAAAATAGACAAACTCAATATACATATCTATTAATTTATGCATTTCTTGCTTTTAATATATTAAATTTGTAAAATTATTTGTGAGTTGCATATTTTGTTAAAAAAACAAATAAAATCAAGCCTGTGATTTTGTTTTTAAAAGTCATAAAAAAAAGTAAATTGTTAATTTTGATATTTTACTTTAATAATATCAAATTTTAATTTATTCAATTTTAAATATATTTTTTTAATAAATTAAGTTTAAATCACGTTAAAAATATACGAATTGATATTACATGATAACAAATTTGGTAATTGATGATTAAAATTTTAAAATATATAAAATAAAAAAATTTATGTAACCAAATTTATTTTAAAATATTTAATTATTTCTCATTGGCGAGGATATTATGTCAATGGGACCTAATACTTTCCTTTCTTAATAGAAGACAAAAACAGAAACCACAATACACATTTCTGCACATCAACCAATCGAGTCGAATCGACGGTGATAACATCTGCATCCCCACCATAAAACCTACGCTCATCCGCACAATATCACATATTCTGTCAGTATATAAAACTCCAACCGCCTTTTTAGAGAATGAAAAGATATCATTTTTCATTTCATTGGGTCATCACCCTCGTGTCTTCTTCTCTCCCATCTCTGCGTTTCCTCTCACTTCCTCCCTCGCTTTCGAGGGTTTTTTTTTTCTTTTTTCTCCTTTTTTCTTATATTTTGTTTGATTTTCGAGTTTCTTCTGATTCACAATCTTCATTTTTTTCGCCAAACTTGTAATTTAATTTTCGGTGCTTGGCCTTTGAACCCTAGAAATTTTGTTATTCGATTTTGGGATAATCCTCAAACGCAAAAGGGAGAGAGCGAAGATTATGCAACATCAAAGGCTGAAACAAGAACAACAAGCCCTGATGCAGCAATCGATTCTTCAACAACAACAGTCTCTGTACCACCCGGGGCTTCTCGCCGCTCCACAGGTTTTTTTTCTTCTTCTTTTACTGGTGGAATCATATGTGCCTCTTTTTTATTCATTCATCATTTGTAGTTGATATTATGATTTCATCCATTTCCTGACGATAGTGAATTAGAGGGTTGACCTTTTCCTAGGTTTGATTGACATGGGCAGGATTATACTGAACCATCTGTTAAGAATTTTCCGGTCAAAACGTAACGAATTTCGTGTAATCCATCTGGTCTGAAATCAGTGTCAGTGGGAGTCCATATCAGTTTTATTTTGTTTAGGATTTTTTCAGTTTTGCTTGTTTTTTACATTTTTATTTTGCAGATAGAACCTATCTTGAGTGGAAATCTGCCACCTGGCTTTGATTCAAGTTCATGCCGCAGTGTGTGAGTGACTAATAGATATTTTCCCTTTTCCCTTTTCATCTTCGTTTTTCTTTATCTTTTGTTATCATTTTCATTCACCCCTCTTAGCTACTGCTAATGCCTCTTTTAATTTTTGTTTTTATTATAAGTGGGTGGGTATATGAAACTATTGAAGCTCTTGTTCTTGTCATTCTGAGGAAAGTGTCCTATTAGGATGTGTACTTATGTCTTTCGTACATTATAGTAAAGGACGTAAGCTGTCCATTTGTGGCATCACACTTTGAATGGATTACATATTTTGTTGGTGTATGCTGTCTCAGTCCGAAGCTTGAACAATTTCATTGCTGTATCTGAAATAATTTGTAGATATGTGGGGAATATCCATCCCCAAGTAAACGAGCCACTTCTTCAGGAAGTATTTTCTAGTACCGGTCCACTTGAAGGATGCAAGCTGATAAGGAAAGAGAAGGTTGGTTTCATTGCATAGGGTTTTATTCCAGCCAAAAATATCTCATACTATATTGTTCAATTTCATCCACCTTTATATAAATGTTGCTCATATTGTTGTATATTTGTGTTTGTTGTTGCAGTCTTCATATGGATTTGTTGACTACTTTGACCGCAGATCTGCTTCCCTTGCTATTCTGACTCTTAATGGCAGGCATTTGTGCGTATGATTTCTCTCTGAATGTTGTACATGTTCTTGTTGCCCAGATTTAATAATGGTTTTGTTTGCAGGTATGGACAACCTATCAAAGTGAATTGGGCATATGCTAGTAGTCAGAGGGAGGATACAACAAGTAGGCCAAATATTGTTTTTGGTGAAATAGCATGATATAAATGTGGGATTATTTCTTCTTCTTATTCATGTTTCTCCATGCTTTCTATTTCGCAGATCATTTCAACATATTTGTTGGTGACCTTAGCCCTGAAGTTACTGATGCTACACTGTTTGCGTGCTTCTCAGCTTATCCTAGCTGCTCGTAAGTGCAATTTGTCATCTTATGTGTTTTAGTTTTAAAATAATCGTCTTAATTTGTTGGGGAACCTTCAACTCACTCCTAAGCTCTGTTATCGTGACGGCTGTATTTTCCCCCCCATGCAGTGATGCTAGAGTCATGTGGGATCAGAAAACTGGGAGGTCCAGGGGCTTTGGGTTTGTTTCCTTCCGAAACCAACAGGTAAAATGGCTTATTCAGTTATTTTATCATTACTATTTAAATCTCTCATTATCTTTATGGTTTTGATGGAGCTGTATTTCTGTTTTATAGGAAGCACAAAATGCAATAAATGACCTCAATGGTAAGTTCCTTTCCAAGTGTTTTTATTTCCTTATGGTTTGTTTATACTCTCTGTTTACTTAGGAAATAGCTCCGCTGTCATCAGCTCGCGGAGTGCGATGAATGTATTCATATTTGAGTGAGATGTAGACTATGTAGTTAAAACTGGTACTTCTCGTAGAGTGCAATGAATAGTCTGGTGGTTGTATACATTCAGGGGTTCGAATAAATAAGCATGTGTTTCATCAAGGGTTGCTGGATCTTGTACTATGTTAAATGTTCACCCGCTTGTAGATACTATAGTTTTTCTCTGAAAAAGAAGCAAGTGGTTTGTAATTTCGAAAACCAAGAAATTCTGGGTCCTCGTAAACAAGATAACAAAGATGGTGGAAGAAGTTGATGGAAAATTGTGATTGTTCTTCTATTTTTGGAGGACTTCTTGAAAAGTTACATGAATTGTTGTTAATGCATACTGTTTTTTGGTGTGGAAATAATAGTTATTTTGTAACGAAGAATAGTAATAATTGGCATAAAATCCCATGTCAGTTGCTGATTCTCTATGTTTACTATCATATATAGGCAAGTGGCTTGGAAGCAGGCAGATCCGTTGCAATTGGGCCACAAAGGGGGCTGCTTCTGGTGATGATAAGCAAAGTTCAGATTCTAAGAGTGTGGTGGAACTCACAAGTGGAACATCTGGTAAGTTCACATACATAAATTCTGAGACATATTGTTGACTACTTTTAGACTGTACTAGAGTATTTTTGTGGAAAGGCTTTTTCCATATGCATATATTGTTTATGTTTACTTTAAAGGTTGAGCTATAATGATTGCATATTTGGAATTGTGAAAATTGGTAGAGGATTGATGGTGGCAGATTGCTGATGTTGAACGTCTGTTAGGGTGTGTTTGATCGTCCATTTTAATGACCTTGGAAGGTCAAAACTATCCTTATAAGGGATGGCCAGGCAAACACCCTTATTTGTTCATTCTTTTGTACTGCTGCAAGGCTGAAGGCAATGGCAGATATGTTAGTTGTGATGTAACTGAGTTTAAATTTTCTGCCAGATCTTTCTTACTTTCCTCTTTTCTCCTTAACAGAAGATGGTCAAGAAAAGATTAACGATGATGCCCCTCCCCAAAATAATCCTCTGTTCAGAACTGTCTATGTTGGCAATCTCGCTCCTGAGGCAAGGGCCCCCCTTTATTACTTCTCTCTTTGTAGTCATTGAGCTTTATTTTATGAAGTATATTTCGGTTCTTCTTCCCTGAAAGAATAATACTCTGCTACCAACTTCATTGATGTATTAAAAATCAGATTACGATGTCTTCCGTTTGGCCATTGAAAACCACATTGAATTGACTACGTTATGTCTTTTACGTTTGCTTGCGATCTGTATTAAGATTTTATATACTGTTACAAAAATCAGGATTAGGATATGTTTGTTGTAATGAAAGGTTTATCTTAATGAGCTCTTGCTTGGCTAATGAGTCTTATTTGTTTGATTTATTCTGGTATTCATTACATACCATAGCTTTTAGAGTCAAATGTTAGCTCAAAGAAGATAAGAAGATAATATGCTACTTATTTTGATAGATGGTATGAATCAATAAGCAATACTAAAACAAAAGATTATTCTGCCACATGTCACATCCTCATCAATAGAACTTCTCTGCAATTGAAATTAATTTGGATCTGTATACAGTCAGAGACAGAAGCTTCTCACTTGTATGGCCAAATAAACAAATTGGGAAATGCTGTAGCAACTTACTATGGACTTGTTTTGATGCATCGTTATATAATATATACTTATATCCTGCTGCTTTGCAGGTGACGTCAGTTGATCTTCATCGACATTTTCATGCCCTTGGTGCCGGTGGAATTGAAGATGTACGAGTTCAACGAGACAAGGGTTTTGGGTTTGTTAGATACAGTACACATGCTGAAGCTGCTCGAGCCATTCAACTAGGAAATGCAAGGATGCTTTTTGGGAAGCCCATTAAGGTACATCAATAATCCTAGAAATATCAGTTTGCTATATGATTGATTGTTTAGTGGAAGCTTGGGTCCCTTTTAACTTCTATCCCGTCACTAAGGAAGTGTTACATATTGACCTGCTAAATTCTTATGCTTGTTCTTGAGGCTTCTTTTGATGCATAATTTCTTTACTTGGATGTACTCTTTTGGTTTGGTTTCTTACAAGTTTGCAAACAATATTATCAACTTTCCTTTGCCATTGTTCTTGCTGTTCCTTTTGGATGTAAACTCACTCAAGCCTCACAAATCTGCACGGCATGTGAAGATTGTGTATCTCGTGGGCCTGTTTATTTGTGCATCATGCTGTCTTGAAAAGTTGGCACGGACTAGGAGATATGTCATATGCTAGCATTTGCAAAGTTTTACTTGATTATAGAAAATAAACCCGGTTTTTGTGCCACATACAGTGTTCTTGGGGAAACAAGCCAACTCCTCCTGGTACAAGCTCTACGCCATTGCCTCCTCCTGCGTACGGTGTCCAGATGCCCGGCCTCTCAGCTGCTGAGCTTATTGCCTATGAGCGACAGCTGACATTGGCTAAAATGGGACAATCACAGGCATACATGAACCCACAAGGTCATCATCTCCCCCTCAAGCCACCTGGTGCCATGGGGATGGGTGCTGCTGGAGCTGGTGCAGCGTTATATGATGGCAGTTACCCCAATGTCGCTTCTTCTCAGCAGCTCATGTATTATCATTGATACACTTCTCAGTCCTGGCAGTTGCTGTTTCCTTTTTACTGGTATCATCTTGTCGGCCCGTGTTGGCATTTGTTGTAATATTGCAAGCTTTTCTTGGTTACTTTTTACCCTTTTGGTGTTATGTGGTGACTGGAGTTGCCTTTTGCCATTGCTGAATCTTGTTACTGGTCGTTTGACTCTGCAGTTGGAAGTTATTAACTGTATTTTGTACTTTGTCGGTTAATAAATAGCGTAATGGGTGCTGCTTTTTCCTATATCCTTAGCTTGACAACAATTTTTTATCTTATTCAGAAGCCGAAATTGTATGGCAGTTGGTCTCAGCCCCCAGCGGTGTGTAAAACTGATCTCGACCGTAAAATTGGTTCAATCATATGCGTTCTCTGAGTTTGACAACTGCAGGCCAGACCATCTCGGATACTAAGTTCATCAATTTTCTCGCGGTTTCCCTTACTTCTCCTTCCCATGTTCTTTTATTTTTTTGAAAGGCATTTATATTAGTAACAAGAGCATATATACATGAAGGGGCAACTTGCCCAAGGGGTACAACAGAAAAGTAGAAGAAACAATGCAAGAGTACTACCTGAGATGGATGCTCAAGAATCTTGGCCCAAGCAATAGAGTTATTAGATTTGTCCTTCCAGTGACTCGACATGTGGATCTTTGTAGCATTATGATATTGTGTGCACATGTGGTACCATGAGTAGATTTTTGGTTGTAGATGATGTCATTCCTGGCCTTCCAAATGAAGTAGATGAGACTTGTGATGGTGGAGAGGCGAACATGGGTTAACAAATCATCTTTCCGGGGAGAGAGATTAGCAATCAGTTCCAAATGTTGTTGTTGTAGGGGTACGGATGGGCTACTCTAATCCATCTTGAAACTAGATCCTGGACCAGTAAGGAAAAGCTACAATGATGTAGTAGATTGTCTCATCCTCAATGTTGGTTCTGCATAGCCGGCAAGTGTTATCATGGACAATGTTCCATTCACAAAGTTTGAAGAGAGTAGGCAGGCGATTATAGAAAGCGATCTAGGTGATGAAGGAGCATTTGGGGATACACAGTCCTTTCCAGATGGTGCTAAGAAGAAAAGGAGTACTAGGGGGAGACGGTCCAACAGAGATTATAAGCAACTGTAGTAGAGAATTTGCCATGGGAGTTAGATGTGTTGGTGATGAAATTGGCTCCATTCATGGTTGCAATGATGTCATCCCGGACTATGAGAATCTGATTCCAAACGAAGTTGTGCTTATAGCTTGAGGTGATGGACTAGATGGATTGACCTTTTAGAATATTTGAATGAACCCAGTCAGTCCATAGGTTTTGTTTGTAGTTGGAGGAATCCAGGTCATAGATGAGCCTTGTAAGGCATGCTTTGTTCCATGAGAGGATCTCCTTGAAACCAAGGCCTCCCTCCTCCTTAGAAAGGCAGATTGTTTTCCATGAAACAAGAGCACGAGAGCTTGACTCTTTATTGGCCCACATAAAGGACCTTAGCATACTTTGAATCTTGTGGATAACAGATGAGGGAATAAGCAGGATCGAATAGAGACATTAGGATTGAAGTGATGACTTGTTTTCTCCCTGCGTAAGAAAGGTTCCTCATACTCGAAGTGTTGATCTTATTTGTGATCTTAGTGATAAAAGGCAGGTACTCAGCAAGACGGAGCCTTTTACTTCCCACAAGAATACCAAGATACATGAATGAAGCGAGCCAATAGTGAGGCTGGAAGCATTGGCCAGATTATCCCGTTCAAGATCACAGAGGCCACCGATGTAGATTGAAGATTTGGAAAGGTTGGTGAGGAGCCCCGAGTAGAGACCAAAGAAGTCGAGCGTGTGTCTTAAATATTGATGGAAGTAACATCACCCCTACATAAGAGCATAAGATCATTTGCAAAACATAAGCGAGTGATACGAGGAGAGGTACATTTGGGGTGCACGTTGAATACTGGATTTGAGGTGTTAACCCTAATCGTTGAAGAGAGTACTTCCATAGCAATAACAAAGAGAGGAGGCAAGAGAGGACTACCTTGTCGAAGTCCCCTAGTTCCTTTGAAGTACCCCTTTCTTCCAAGTTCCCTATCAAAGAACTAGGTCCAGTTAGCTACTTCTCAGGCATTGAAATACGCCGTGACTCAACTGAACTTCAAATAACAAGACACCCAAGCTAATGCTCACGCAACGTCATAGTGACTATGGCTCCAATCTGTTCTTGCCAAATTGTGCATCCATCTTCCTCAACCACCAACACTGTGGTGCGACAACCTTAGGGTCACTTACTTGACAGTCAACCTAATAATACATCATCGCATTAAACACCTTGCCCTTGACTATCATTTATCCGCCAAAAGGCCAAAACAAGTCACTTCAGGTTGCCTTTATGTCATCCACTCTACGCCTACTTTCTTTACGATCTCAACTTCGCTTCACAACCTTGAGATCGGCGGATAATAGCCTATAAGGCCCACTACTAAGACTCTCTCTCTCTCTCTCTCTCTCTCTCTCTCTCTCTCTCTCTCTCTCTCTCTCTCTCTCTATATATATATATATATATATATATATATATATATATATATATATATATATATATATATATATATATGGGTGTGGTTCCCATGAGAACAGGCTTATCGTGTAATCCTGAGAACAATCTTATACCGTCGGATGGTGAGTATTAAGGGTCGAGATTTAGAGTAGATATCATAATTAATAATAACTATGAATAATAATAATTAGGAATAATCAATTCAACCAACAATAACTACGAATAATACATTAAACGATGTGGCACCTTCGTAACAAAACTAATAATATTTACGAATATGTTCTCATGATTACACGATAAGTCTGTTCTCATATGATCTATATATATATAGGGTGCGGTTCTCATGAGAACAGTCTTATCATGTAACCATGAGAACAATTTTAGACCGTCGGATGGTGAGTATTAAGGGTCGAGATTCAGGGTAGATATCATAATTATTAGATAAATAATATTCTGAAACTAATAATAATTATGAATAATTCATTCAACCAATAATAACTACGAATAATGCATTAAACGATATGACACCTTCGTAACAAAACTAATAATAACTGCAAACTGTACTTATGATTACACGATAAGGTCTGTTCTTATATAATCTACTCTCTCCTCTCTATATATATATATATTTGTACCATCCTCATTGATCCAGTCGTACAAAGTAACGAGCTAACGATATATATAATATATGTATGTGATTTATATTATGGTGGATAAAGTACAAATTAGCTTAGTTAATAAATACGTGTCCGAGTGAGCATGGATAATGGCGAATGCGGCGTGGAGAGGATGTTTGACTTAAGAGAATGGGTCAACTGTCGGGGCCAACTTACAAAAAGTCAACTGTACAGCTTAATGTATATCTGTACATTTTCCTGGCTGTCTAATTTAGACTAATTCAATGCTCTTATTTGTATTCATTTTTATGCAGATCATACTATCTCTAATTGGTTTTTAGTACCCCTTCAAGTTGTTTTTTAAGTGATTAAATATCCATATAAACATGTCAACGTTATATGATGGGTTTGGGGATGGAAAAGTCAATTGTACATCGTTATATGATGGGTTTTTCAGATAAAGTAGAGTAGGTAACGCGCGGAAAATAAGTTTTCACTCCATACTTATCGCATTAAAAATCTCTATCTTAGAGAAGTTTTCATGCAAATAATGTCGGAACACCTATCTCGACTCCAAGTTTATCGAAAGTAAACTAGTGAAACAAAAGTAACATGAAACTTAAACTAGGGTTTCAAGTCAAGAAGTATGAACCATTGCTAAGACAAGTACGAAAACTCAAAGCAAAACGAAGTCACTAAAAATAAAGCCCATATAATAAAACTTCATAATGGAGAACCACAGATTAAGTAGATATGTCACGATCGCGAGGAAACTTGTCTATACCATATTGTTGTTATCACGCTCGTGACAACAACAGTCATGGGTATAGGCATTTCTTCTCGCTGGTGGCAAGGTTAATCAATCATCAAATGTTAATTATTGTAGTTAGTCACCAACTTGAAAAATTGTGTGTAAGTAAAAAAACATGTATTTTCATGTATTGAAACTTAAAAGGTGTTACAATATGTACGAACTATACTAGCTTTACATATCTCTCAACACTCTCACAAAACCCTACGTAGTTACAAGAAGATTAACTTCCTAATTACCTTGTAATTCTTGAACCAACAACTAGCTACTAGTTATATCATCAACTGACTCGATCTTCTTGCCGCGATTTTCAGATCATTTCTATGTTCTTCATGGTTTACATGTTTCATCCAAAGTCAGTAATCACAGTGTAATCTCTGTCGCGAGTTGTAGCTTTTGGCACCCAAGAAAAAAAAGGTATTCTCGTCGATCTTCAACAAACCCTAGCATGATGACGCGTCAAACTAGGGTTTGAACTCGAGATAGCTTGATGATGATCATCGATTCTTGTTCTCCATATAGAACCATTGAGTAAATTGAACCAAAAGTTACCCTTCTCCTTGTTGTTATCTTGATCGATTTTGTTCTTCAACATTTGTTGGCTATGATCAACATATCCACGTGTCTCGGATGCTATACTTCGGAAATACCTAACGTTATACGAAGGCCTAAAAGGAGACGTGCGAGATGACTCACACGAGGAAATATCCGAGGATGACAAGGACGACGCCGTGGATAGGGTGTTAACTCCACCTTGATAAATAAGACATTACTTATGGTTGATGAAAGCCAAAACCTTGGTTTCCAGGTTTTGGTAAGATCTTACAAGTGTTGGTAAAGTCTTTACAGTGTCAGGTAAGGCCTTACCATAAAAACCTTGGTTTCCAGGTTTCAGTAAGGCCTTACATAAACTGGTAAGACCTTACCAAAACTGGACAGAAACTAAAATTGCGCGGCGTACGTACAAGTGGCTTTTCCTTCTTGTTGAGTTATTTAAGGGATTTGATTTTAACAAATCTTTGATTTGTTTTAATTAAATCTTCTTAAGATAAAATTGGAAGATTTCCTAACCTCAACAAAAATTGATTGACGTACTTGACCGCTTGACTTCAACAAACAAAATCTCAACAACCCAAGATCTCAACAACCCAAGATCTCAACAACCCAAGATCTCCTAAGATCATGCAGCCAAGATCTTCTTCAACGTTAAACTCAAAAATGCTGCTGATACGCTTGCCTATTTAAAGAGACAAGGAAGGAGAAACAAAACACACATTCATTGCCTACTTCGAACACCGAGAGATAAATTCTACATATCTCACAAAGACCCGATCTCACATTCGAAGCTTCATCATTATACTTCCCTGAGGAGTGTGAGATCTTTTTCGAGCTGATAGTACAATTCAACTAGGATCATACAAACCGTTATCATTTCTCGACACGTTGGATACAAGTGTTGTATCTGGAGTACTTTAGTTTTTCTTTTCGAGTGAGTGAGTTGCTAGATAGGAAGTGTAAGACTTCTGAGTTTAGAAGAGGGAAGGTCTTCTGAAGGTTGTATCTGGAACTCATCAAGAAGAAGGAAAATAAAGCTACTTGAATCCTAGGATTGAATCAATCCTAGGCGGGGACTAGGTCGTGTTGGTGACCGAACCTCGTTAACATATCGTGTGTCCATTACTGCTCTTTACATTCCTGGTTTGTCTAATCTTTACACTTAATTCCAATCTTATAGAGAAGTGTAAGATCTTATAAATTCGAATAAGCCTTTATCTTAATTGATAAGGTCTTATCTCTTACGATAAGGTCTTACCTATCCTAAGATTGCGAAAAGATTCCATACTCTATTCATCCCCCCCTTCTAGAGTATTGGATAAACTATTTTATCTGCCTATTCCGCATTTCAATTGGTATCAGAGCCTAACTCACGTCTTCTTAGATATTATTATCTGTGAGGCTAACTAATGGCAGGTGAAGGTCAAGGCGGTTTTGGTCAAGGAAGATCAATTTCTCGACCACCTCTCTTTGTAGGAAACAACTTTATGCACTGGAAATCCTTGATGCAGATGTTTATCATCGATCAAGATTTGGAACTGTGGCATATTATCATGAACGGACCTCTCACTCCTACCAAGGAAGATCCCGATGGTAAAACAGTAAACAAGACAGAAGCTGAATTCAACCAGAAGGATCTTGAGAGCGTGGCAAAAAACTACAAGGCTATTAATCTGTTATATTGTGGTTTAAGTACTGACGAATTTAATCGTATATCTTCATGCAGATCCGCTAAAGAAATATGGGATAAATTAGTAGTTACCTATGAAGGAACCAGCCAGGTCAAAGAAACCAAAATTAGTATCTTTCTGAGGCAATACGAATTGTTTAAAATGATCCCAGATGAATCAGTCAAAGTAATGTTCACCCGTTTTACGGAGATCATTAACAATCTTGACTCATTGGGAAAGACTTTCAACAATGAAGAAAAAGTCAGAAAGATACTTAGATGCTTGCCTAAAGCAAAATGGGGTCCCAAGGTAACCGCTATAGAAGAAGCCCAAAATCTCAATACACTCGCTCTTGATGATTTGCTAGGCAAATTAATCACCCATGAATTGATCCTCAATGAGGACGATGGGGATGTGCCAACAAACATTAAGAATTTAGCACTCAAGGCAAAGAAAGAGGAACCACTGGAAGATTCTGAAAGTGATGATGATGAAGACCCTTTTGCTCTTATCACAAGAGGACTAGCTAGAATATTGAAAATGAAAAAGCAATTTTCAAACAAAGAAAATGCTGGATCTTCTAAATACAAAGGTAAGTCTTCTAACCCCGTGAAGAAGAATCGTGTTCTAAATTGCTATGAATGTGGTGAAACAGATCATCTGGTTAAAGAATGTCCTCAAAAGAAGAAGAACAAATTCAAGAAAAAGGAATTTGGCAAGAAAGCCATGGTAGCAGCTTGGAGCGATTCAGACTCCTCAAGTGATTCAGATTCTGAAGATGATCATGCAAACTTATGTCTTATGGCAAAATCCGACAAAAATCAAGATCAACATTTGGATGGAATGGTAAGAAACCTTATATCTAGTCCTATCGATGTTTTATCAGAAGTACTGAAAAACATGATTTCTAATGAAGAATCTTACAGCAAAGAAATCAACATTTTACAAGAAAAGCTCAATGATCAGGAAACTTGCATAAGAATGCTTTCGCTGAAAGTTCAAGATCTTGACAGCATACAATCAGATCTTGACACTGAGGTTAAGGCCTTACGATTGGAAAATTCCGATCTAAAGGCAAACCTCTCATCTCTTAAGACCAGTAATACTGACTTAGAGATTGAAAAAGTGAAACTTTCTGAAAAATGTCAAGAACAGCAAATAGCTCTTGTGCAATTTACTAAATCTAAAGCTACTCTTGATAAAATGCTTGGAGAACAACAATTATCCTTAAATCGAAGTGGAATAGGATATAACAGGAATTTTCCTGCTAAACCCACTACCACATTCGTTAAAGCAAAAGGAAATTGGAGATCTCCTACGTGTTTCTTTTGTTGTAGAAAGGGTCATGTAAAAGAAACCTGTCCATATAGGAGAACGGATCCATACATCATTAGAAATACCTTTCCTGTACGTCTAAATGAACGGGTAAAACACATATGGGTTCCCAAAGGGACTAGGCCATCTAACATGGTCTACCCCCATAATGGATCTAACTCTGTTTATTGGTCAAGCCGGAAAGGATGATTTTCTGTTTTGCAGGATATCACCAAGACTCAAAAATGGATAATGGACAGTGGTTGTTCAAGACATATGAGTGGGAAAGAATCTCTTTTCGATACTCTAAAGAAGAAAATCACTGGTACTATAACTCTTGGTGACAAAGGAAAATGTGACATTCTTGGTATCGGTAATGTTGGTCTTAATTCAAATAATAATATTAAAGATGTTTATTTGGTGGATGGCTTAAAATATAACCTTCTCAGTGTTTCTCAGCTTTGTGATAAAGGAAATTATGTTAGCTTTGACAAGAGGAAGTGTGAAGTTCGAGATGAGATGACAGGAAATTTAGTGCTAACAGCTCACAGGGATAATAATATTTATGCTGTTAATACTAACCAAATTGCAGGGACAAATCTAAAATGTCTCAAGGTCTTATCAGATGACTCAAGACTATGGCACAGACGACTTGGTCATATCAGTCTGCATTCTCTTAACAAACTAAAATCAAAAGATCTTGTAAGAGGTCTTCCTGACCTAAAGTTCAAGGTAGATGAATTATGCAATGCTTGCTCAAGAGGTAAACATACTCGTAGTTCTTTCAAAAAGAAGCAAGTGGTAAGTACTACTAGACCTCTTGAACTTCTCCACATGGATCTTTGTGGACCTATGCGCGTCAAATCTCCCAAAGGCAAGCAATATATTCTTGTTATTGTTGATGATTATTCTCGATTTACTTGGGTTTTCTTTCTAAAAATGAAATCTGAAGCACTTTTATACTTCTCAAAACTTTGTAAGGAATTACAGACTTTGAAAAACCTACCAATCGTTTCTATTAGAAGTGATCATGGTAGAGAATTTGATCAATCAGACTTTGATGTATTTTGTGAGAAATATGGCATTTCCCATAATTTCTCAGCTCCTAGAACACCTCAACAAAATGGGGTTGTGGAACGAAAGAACCGCACCCTAGAGGAAATGTCTAGGACAATGCTATTAGAGAATGATCTGCCTAAGTCATACTGGGCAGAAGCTGTTAATACAGCAAATTACATTCTTAATAGATGTTTGATTCGATCAATTTTAAAGAAAACCCCTTATGAGCTTTTTAAAGGAAGAAAACCAAGTATATCTTACTTTAAACCATTTGGATGTACGTGTTACGTGCATAATAATGGAAAGGATAATCTTGGAAAATTTGATGCTCGTAGCGACGAAGGTACATTTCTCGGATACTCGACTCAAAGCAAGGCTTATCGAGTATACAATAAACGTACCAAAGTAGTCGAAGAAAGTATCCATGTTTTGTTTGATGAAAATGATAATGGTGTCTTGAGTGAGAGCTTTGCAGATCTTGATCTAAATAAACATGAGGAAGAGGAAGAAGAAGTTGATAAGAACGTCAGAAATATGCAAGAGCCATTTCAAGATCTTACAGAACCATCTCAAGATCTTACAGAAGGGTCTCAAGACCTTGAAGCACCCCCTCAAGATCTTACAAATGAAACCAATCATGAAGATACATCACCACCTGAGCAACAAGAGCCATCTTCCCCACTGCCTATAAATTCTGAACCCGATGCTTATAATCAGAGAAATGTCCGGAGGAAATTCAAACATGCATCATCTCATTCAACTCAGGATATTATTTCTGATCCCTCATCTGGAATACAAACTCGATCTAAATTAAAAGATTTGTGTGCTTTTCATGCGTTTGTTTCTCTTGTAGAACCTAAGAAATATACTGAAGCTCTTCAAGAACCCGACTGGATTATTGCTATGCAAGATGAGCTAAACGAGTTCGAGCGAAACAAAGTATGGACACTTACAGCAAGACCCAAAGGCAAATCAGTTATTGGGACAAGATGGGTTTTCCGAAATAAACTTGACGAAAGTGGTAATGTCATTCGAAATAAAGCTCGTCTTGTAGCTCAAGGTTACAATCAGGAGGAAGGTATTGACTACGAGGAGACTTTTGCTCCCGTAGCCAGGCTTGAAGCCATTCGCATACTTCTTGCTTTTGCATCTTACATGAGTATTAAACTTTTTCAAATGGACGTAAAATGCGCCTTTTTGAATGGTTATTTAGATGAAGAAGTTTATGTTGCTCAACCTCCTGGCTTTGAAAGTAATGAATTTCCAGATCATGTTTTCAAGCTTGACAAAGCTCTTTATGGCTTAAAGCAAGCCCCAAGAGCTTGGTACGAGCGACTTTCAAAATATCTTCTGGAAAATAACTTCAAAAGAGGGTTGATCGACAAAACTTTATTCATTAAAACTCATGGAAAGAATATTCTTGTTGTTCAAATTTATGTGGATGATATCTTGTTTGGAGCAACTAATGAATCTCTTTGCAAGGAATTCTCTGACATCATGTGCAAGGAATTTGAGATGAGTATGATGGGTGAATTAACCTTCTTTCTTGGACTACAAGTACATCAAAGCAAAAAGGGCATATTCCTCAATCAAGGAAAATACACAAGAGACCTTCTGAAGAAGTTTAAGATGAATGAATCAAAAATAGCCAAAACACCAATGAGCTCAACTCTCTCTTTGGATCAAGACCTTACCGGCAAACAAGTAAATCAAAAAGAATATCGAGGTATGATCGGATCCTTACTATATCTTACTGCTAGTAGACCTGACATTATGTTTAGTGTTTGCATGTGTGCTAGATTTCAAGCTAACCCAAAGGAATCACATCTCATTGCGGTAAAAAGGATATTAAGATATCTTAATGGTACAAAAGATATAGGTCTATGGTATCCCACACAAAGTAGTTTCGGTCTTATCGGATATTCCGATGCTGATTTTGCAGGATATAAAGTGGATAGAAAAAGCACTTCAGGGTGTTGTCAATTTCTTGGTACTTCACTAATAAGTTGGCATTCCAAGAAGCAAAATTCAGTGGCTCTCTCAACAGCCGAAGCTGAATATATTGCTGCTGGAGCTTGTTGTTCGCAAATCTTATGGATTGCGCAACAACTCCAGGATCTTGGATTCAACTTTAAAGATGTACCAATAAAATGTGACAATACCAGTGCTATTTCTATCTCGAAAAATCCTGTACAGCATTCAAGAACGAAACATATAGATGTGAGACACCATTTTATACGTGATCATGTAGAAAAAGGTGATGTGTCTTTGACATTCATTTCTACCGATCTACAACTGGCCGATATCTTTACAAAACCTTTACCCGAAGAGAGATTCAATTTTATAAGGTTAGAACTTGGTATGCTTAACAGGGAGGCACAAATGTAGGGGGAGCAATTATTGTTTTACAATATTGATCTTATTCCCTACATTAAGACCTTAACATGCATTTCAAGGTCTTACTACAATAGTGTTACAAACACTGATCTTATTCTTTAGAATAAGATCTTACAATACATCTCAAGGCCTTACTAAATAATAGTATGTTCTTGATTTTTGTTTAAAAGATTAAATTGGATCAAATCTTTTAGTTATTATCTTAATAGATATATAACTAATAGATTATTTTATTTTTGAAAATCTTTCGGTTATAATTTTAATCTTTTAAAATTACTTAAAATTTTACAAAGATTTTTTACAAAGATTTTCTTCTCTCTCTCTCCGTCTTATAAAATCTTCAAAGATCTCTTATTCGGATTCTCTTCTCCGCTTCGTTAAACTCTCCGACTTCTCGTCTCTCTCATTCTCAAACCCTAATCGACGATGGCTCCCAAACGCTCTTCGACTCAATCCTCTGCTCCAACATCCAAGAAGCAGCGATCGGCGGCTAGGAAAGGCAAAGCTGTTCTAAAAGAGTACAATTCCGATTCAGATTCTTCGATGTCCACTCCCTCTCCTTCTCGGCAAGTGGCTCAACCAATTTATCCCCCAGCCGCAAAGGATACACCTCAACATCGTCTTCGATCGCCACCGTCTGGATTTGAGGTTAGTAGTGAAGAACCTTTTTCTTGGTTCTTGAACTATACTAAAGCGGGAATGTGGAAAGATGGCTTTGCGAATCGTCCCTTAAGCTTCTGTGAAAATGTTGATGAACAATTTCTCGAGTCTATGAATCTGCCGTGCGTCAATCTGCTGAAATGTTCTAATCTATGGAGTTTGTTTAATCTGGGTAATTTTGCATTTCCTCGTCTTACTCGTCTTTTCTTTGTTAACCTCACTGCACACCGAGAAAAGGGGATTTTGACTCTTCATTCCCAGATCAAAGGACGTCAAATTACTCTTACTGCTTCTTCCTTAGCAATCATCTTAGGCGTCCCTGAGGAAATTGACACCAAAACTCACCCATCTAAAACTGTCTGTCTTGCCCATGCCCAGAAAACATTTTTTGAGAAAACAATTCCTTCTGGTGCTACCTCCTCTAAGCCAAAGCAAAAACAAACCCATAATGTCTTAACTTTAGAAGCAAAAATTGTGTTTACCTTGCTTGCTAGGTGTGTTTTACCACGAAAGCACTCCAGAGAGATTGTAACTGACAATCTCTTGGAAATTTTGGATTTGGTCTTTACTGGGTATGCTATTGATGTCCCTAACCTGATTTTATCCTACATGTTGCACACGGTAAATACCCCTTTGACAGCCCCTCTTCCTTATGCCAATTTATTTCCAAAGATCTTCGAGTTCTTTGAAATTGATACTACAGATGAGGATAAGGTTTTTCACAAGGGTCAAATTGATGAGGACTGTTGGAGAAGGCTTGGGGTTGAGAAAACTTTATCTGGGGATTGGATTCTGAAGAAACATCAATCAACTGCTCAAATCTCATCTGAAGAGAGAATTCAGGATTTAGAAGCTGAAGTGGATGCTCTGAGGAGGGATCTGAACACTGCTCGTGCTGATATTGTGGATAGACAGGATGATACGCATGAGAAGTTGCTAATTGTTAATGAGAAGCTCAACCAGTTACTGTTTTTGACATCTCTAGCTCATCGGGCAACTACTACGATCATGCCTTTGGATGAGGATGCTGTGGAACACATTCAAGAAGTGTGTCAAAATGTGGTCATCAACTGTGAACGAAAGGTGCTAAAAAGAGGGATTCTTCGACCCATTGAACCTGAGCCGACTATCTTGACAGTGGAGGAATATGGCTTAGTTAAGAAGTACAGAAATGATCAGGAAAAACAGTTAGCCAAAATGATGGCTTGGACCACTACTGGAGAGGCACAGAAGAGATGGAGGGAAAAGGTGCGTGCTCGTTGTCGTAAAAGACGAGCTGGGTCTTCTTCAAATTACGGGCAATGGTTTGAAGAAGTGGTTGAAGTCTCGGATTGACCCTTTTTAATTCTAAATTTTTCTTGCTGAAAGACAAAAAGGGGGAGAATATTTGTCTTTTGAAATGTTTTGAAAACTCTTGGTTTGGTTTGGTTGTTTTCGTTTTTGAAAAACTTGCATTGATGATCGTTTTCAAAATTTGATCCTACATATGCGCTTATGTTATATTATATTGTTTGTTGTTGTGTTGTTCAAATGCAGGAAATAGATCATAAGTTTTGTCTTTCATCAAGGGGGAGATTGTTAACTCCACCTTGATAAATAAGACATTACTTATGGTTGATGAAAGCCAAAACCTTGGTTTCCAGGTTTTGGTAAGATCTTACAAGTGTTGGTAAAGTCTTTACAGTGTCAGGTAAGGCCTTACCATAAAAACCTTGGTTTCCAGGTTTCAGTAAGGCCTTACATAAACTGGTAAGACCTTACCAAAACTGGACAGAAACTAAAATTGCGCGGCGTACGTACAAGTGGCTTTTCCTTCTTGTTGAGTTATTTAAGGGATTTGATTTTAACAAATCTTTGATTTGTTTTAATTAAATCTTCTTAAGATAAAATTGGAAGATTTCCTAACCTCAACAAAAATTGATTGACGTACTTGACCGCTTGACTTCAACAAACAAAATCTCAACAACCCAAGATCTCAACAACCCAAGATCTCAACAACCCAAGATCTCCTAAGATCATGCAGCCAAGATCTTCTTCAACGTTAAACTCAAAAATGCTGCTGATACGCTTGCCTATTTAAAGAGACAAGGAAGGAGAAACAAAACACACATTCATTGCCTACTTCGAACACCGAGAGATAAATTCTACATATCTCACAAAGACCCGATCTCACATTCGAAGCTTCATCATTATACTTCCCTGAGGAGTGTGAGATCTTTTTCGAGCTGATAGTACAATTCAACTAGGATCATACAAACCGTTATCATTTCTCGACACGTTGGATACAAGTGTTGTATCTGGAGTACTTTAGTTTTTCTTTTCGAGTGAGTGAGTTGCTAGATAGGAAGTGTAAGACTTCTGAGTTTAGAAGAGGGAAGGTCTTCTGAAGGTTGTATCTGGAACTCATCAAGAAGAAGGAAAATAAAGCTACTTGAATCCTAGGATTGAATCAATCCTAGGCGGGGACTAGGTCGTGTTGGTGACCGAACCTCGTTAACATATCGTGTGTCCATTACTGCTCTTTACATTCCTGGTTTGTCTAATCTTTACACTTAATTCCAATCTTATAGAGAAGTGTAAGATCTTATAAATTCGAATAAGCCTTTATCTTAATTGATAAGGTCTTATCTCTTACGATAAGGTCTTACCTATCCTAAGATTGCGAAAAGATTCCATACTCTATTCATCCCCCCCTTCTAGAGTATTGGATAAACTATTTTATCTGCCTATTCCGCATTTCATAGGGATTCGGAGGAAGTAGCTAGCTTTGCAATGCTTTGGGTAGCAAAGAGGCTTGAGAGCTTCTCTGAAAGACACAAAGAACAAACTCCTGGAGATTGCTTGTGCTTTGGATGCATATTGCAAGGCTTGCACCATTTTGATGAACCAAACATTTTTGTAATAGTTAATGTTTGAATTGAAGACATAAAGAAATTCCTTTGTTTGGAATTTGCACCTTGATTGGTGTGGAGAGGCAATAGAGGTTTGGTGTTAACCTAAGATCCTATGTTGTGTTATGTTTTTGTATGTATATATAGGCAAATGATTGTGGAGGATCAAACTAGGTTTTGTCTTTTGACCTCTTATAGTTTATTTACTTTTGTTTTTGTTTTCATAATATTTTATGACAAATTCTGGCTAATGACCTTTGGGGTAATGGAAACATTATTTGATGTCCACACACCACATTTGAAATATACAAACTTACAATATTGTTTAAAGTTTATAAATTAAATAAGCTTAACATATTTTTTTATAAGGAAAATAGAGTAGACTAGGGATGGGCATGAGACACGATGGTACGCCGTCCCATGTCATGCTCTAGTTAGTACGATTGTGAAAAATAGATGAAGCGGAAATTGTAAAATCGTCAGTAATAAGTCGAGGGAAAATTTAGAGTGAGCACGGTGAAGTAGAGAGTAGAGTTAGGCGCACGGTGAAGAAGGATCGGATCGAATCATCAAGCTTACGATCAATTGTGGAAAGAAAAAAAAAAGCATAGACTATAGGAGTGAAGAATAAACAAAGACCATTTTAGCCCTATCTGAGAAGATCGACGAGCGATATTACAAGACAACATAAATCGATGATTTGATCTTTAAGACTATTAGGACCTTTTTTCTATTCATACCACATGTTTCATGTTAAACCTATCACATCCATGTCTACGCATCCCAAATGCGTAGTAGTAAGACAAATTCTAGTTAAAAAAAACTATCACGTATCTGGCATGCGTAATCGTAACTATTTTTCCTTTATTTTTTTTAAAGAAATTAACTTTTTTACGACGGCTACGTAATGCTTGCCGGTAATGTGGTACAAATAACTTATTTCATGTGGTACGAATAACATTTACCATATTTTAGTAGGGAAATTCTGGACGATGTCTTGTACAATATATTATTCCGGATTATATCCATTTTTTTTGATGGTATTCCGAATTTGTTTTCGAATACACTCTTCTATCATCCATAAGTTAACAAAATTAAAAAATAATAATTAAACGATATGACACCCTCGTAACAAAATTAATAATAACTACGAACTGTTCTCATGATTACACGATAATACTTATTCTCATATATATATATATATATAAAGAGAGAGAGGGTAGATCATATGAGAACACCCCTAACAACTAACGTGTATACATGAGAACAAATTCGTAATTATAATTAGTTTTGTTACAAATGTGTCATATCGTTTAATATATTATTCGTATTTATTGTTAGTTGAGTTGATTATTCGTAGTTATTGTGGTTTTTTCTAATTATTACTAATTATGATATCTACACTAAATCTCAACCCTTAATACTCACTATCCAACGATCTAAGATTGTTCTATGTATACACGTTAGGGGTGTTCTCATGGGAACCACACCCCCTCTCTCTATATATATATTACATGGTAGGTGGCTTGCATGGAGGTCGAGTTTCATTTGTTTAGTACCGTTTTTACAAAACAATTATTTTCATATTTGAAATGGTCTACATATAACTACGATTCTACGAATGTGTGCTTCATGATGTCCCTTGTTACGTGGTAGAGAGATATAATAACACAGTGAGGACGAACTATATTTTAAATAGTGTCACAAATACACGTATTTTTTTGTACAAGAAAAATAAAAAAAATACTCCTTAAGTTAAACAATAATTGTATTTGTCAACGATAGTATATGTAAACACCTTCATTGGTTACTGTATAGTGCAAATGCCAACCATATATATAGGGTCTGTTTGGCATACACGAGAGATTATTTTGCAGATTATTATTTAGGGTGTGTTTGGTTGGGGATTAAAGAAGATTAATTTAGATTAAAATATTGGAGGTTAATTTATGTAAGTGTTTGGATGAAGATGGAGATTATGAAGAAAACTATATCAGGAGTTAATTGTGATTAAAAATGACAAAAAAATAACCTCATATTACCAAGGTTAAAGGAGATTAATTTTCAACCATCAATTAGAATTCACTCAAATTTACAAATTTACATCAATTAAAGCTATTAAAAAATCTTCAACCAAACAACTTGACATGGATTATTTTACATCAATAATCCATAATAAATCTCACATAAAATTTAACCCCTTTTAAATTTCATCTAGATTAATCTTCAAAATAACCTCCATCTCCTACCAAACACACCCTTAATATAATCTTTCAATAATCTGATAATCATGTATATGAAGATATTATTTGGACCAAAATAATCTCCGAAAATAATCTGGCTACAATCATCTCTATAATAATCCCATAAAAAGGACTCAACAAACAGACCCATAATACCTAGTTTCATCAAGACCATCTTGAAAAAGATAAGGATAATCGCTGGTTTTTTCAAGAGAAAAGGAATTATAAAAAATCAATATGGTATATTTTAAGACATTTTTTTTGGTATGAGAACTTTAATTTTATTTTTATGATTTATATGAATGACATTCGTTGAAGGAATCTAAGTTGAATCAAATAATCAGGAATTTCGTTGATTCTCTAATGATTCCGTTAATTTCTCTAACGATGTATTTAATGACAACAAAAAGATAGGTTTTCTATTAACATTTCAATCTTCCAATGACATGACATTGTCATAATCTTTTGATAATATTGATGACGGTTAAATTGTCGGTCTCAGTAATTACGTTTTCGGTGGTTTGATGACTTCTTGTATGAAATGAGTTCGGATGATATATCTTTGATTTCGGATTAATTAATATTCTAATGTCACATTTCTACAACCCTAGTACTCTACACTTATGTAACATGCTTAGACTTAAGAAACATATATACTTCAACAATTTGGTAAAATTAATCCCCAACATTATAATAAACCATATGAAACATTATCTTTTATCAATTAGGTGATAAGCAAAGCTCAACTCTGATTCATCTTATATTTATATCAATAGTCATTTTTATTAAGTTATAGACACAAAAGTCAATAAACAATGCTCATCGAGATAGCGTTACATTATAATAAATGATGATGGATGTCCATTAAAATCAACAAAAGCCGATAGTTGAAATTGGTAAGTAACAACTTTAATATGATATGTTGTACCTTCTATATAATATGTTGTAGCGATAGAGGTGATAATAGATCCGGTGGCTTGGATATATATAGATGACTTAAACTGTAATCCAAAACACTCCATCCGGAGATGGAGACCAGAGCGATTGAACGAGTAGTGAATATGAAGAAGAATGAAGAGAAAATCAGGGAAGACGGGGATTCTAGAGAGCAGAGTAGCAATTGAGCCGGAGATAGAGACTAGAGCAATTGAACACTCATGTTCCGCCGTCAATTGATGGTGAACAAAGAAGAAAAAAAATAAAGGTTTTGGTTTTAAATATATACTCGAAAAACAAGAATAAAGTTATAAAATATAAGGAAAAAGTAAGTATAATATCTAAAAAGAAAATCTTAGACATGTGGATACGAGTCAGATGGGTGAATGGATGGTGGATAGGGTGATGTACATATGAAACGTTCATCCGATCGAACCGCCATCTGCTTCACATGTCACTCCTTTTCACCTTTTTTTTATGGAGTATAACCCTTTTTCATCGGATTGGGTGGTTAGGTGTCTGTTGGATCAAATGAAATTTTCATCCCTATAAATTAAATATGCTTAATTTTGTCGAAGGAATGTTTATACATGAAATTAATATCAACTAGCAACCATTCAACTCAAAATAATACTAATGTTAAAAATTAGTGACAACGATACAAAAATAACTACGTATTGATTAAAAAAAGTATGATTTATTTTATGACAACAAATAAGGCTCCGATGATAACGCATTGACGTTAGTCACGTTACAACCGATTTCTTACATCTCATAAAAATATAGTATTAAGTGTATGAAGTGAAACTTTTTATAAATTTTTTTTCTTTCAAATTAACATATTTAAATATGTTAAAAAGTCTAATATAAGTTAACCTTATTTATATTCAAACTAAACTTATTCAACAGATTTTTACCTGTTTAATATAATAGTCTTTTAATTTTTAATCTCTAAATTAAAAAAATCGATAACTTTTTTGTTTTAAAAAAAATCATTTTTAAAACATGAAGAAAAAATCTGAAAATTTTAAATTAAAAAAATACGAATAATAGGATTACTATGATTAGATTTTTAACATATTAAATAATTTTAGTTTGATTTTTAAAACAAAAATCCACATCACACCTATTTTTTTTTTGTTATGACATTTAAAAAGCGGTTACCACATTATTATCGGGGCCAGTTTTTTGAAGGAAAAACAAATTGTATTATCTTTTTTAAAGATTAATTTTAAAAAGTAAAAAAAAAAATTGTATAAAAACAATGATAAAATTAAAAAAAAATTATACGATAATAGGTGATATAGATGATATAGTGTTTTTGAAAATAATAACAAAAAAGATCGATAAAATCTTAGTTAAATATTAATAACACTCATAATCTGATACATAGTTATCAAAAATTTTAATGTCAAACATTATAAACTAGAAAGTATGATAAAAATATTTAGGGCCCGTTTGGTTTTAACTCCGGAATCGAAAACGGAATACAAACGAATTTAGTTCATACGTATATCTTTAATCTTGAAAATTTTTGGAATCATTTGATTACTTTTTTTTGAAGATGAATTGTATTAACTAAGAAGAATTTACAGAGGGTTCATACTAGAAAAGAGGACAAGAGTTACAAATGAGAGAGAAGAGATTATAGGAGCTGAATGCCAAGTAAATTGGCCCAGGAAGTAGATTCAGAGGATCTGTTTTTCCAATTGCTTGAGACATAGTTCTTTGTAGTAGAGATGATGGTGTGAGCTGTTGAGGTTGGGTGGATGAAACTTTGTTTGAAGATGAGATCATTTCTTGCTTTCCAGATGGAGTAGATGTAGCTTGTGATGGTAGCGACTCGAATATGAGATTTCAGGTCGTTCTTATGGCATTTGAGGTAGCCGAACCAGGTCCAGAAATCGTGCCAGTAGAGGTGGGGAACCGGTTCTCTGAGCCAAGAGAAAATCAGATCAAGGACAGTGGTGGAGTAATTGCAAAATTGGAAAAGATGATCTTCAGTTTGAGGGTGAAGACCGCAGAATTTGCAAGAATCATTTGTGAGAATATTCAAAGAGAGCAGTTTGGTGACCGTGGGTAGTCGTTTGTGGCAAGCCAGCCAAGAAATAAACCTGCACTTTGGGATGTTGCAGTTGTTCCAGATAGAGTTATGGTGAAAGGGTTGGTTTGGTGGGGAAGGCTTCCAGATGAGGTTTAAGGCGGTTGAAGTGGGAAAACAAGTGCATTTTGCATTTAATTACAAGGAATAATTCCGTAAAACTTCATGAATAATAATATACTTATGGACTAAATTCGTTTCCATTCCGTTTCCGTTTCCGTTTCCGGAGTTGGAACCAATCATGCCCATATAATATTTCAGTGTATGATAATTGTCGTTTTTAATGTCAAACATTAAAAAAATTCGCGATAAACATTGCTGAATAAGTGGTGATGATACATAGAATATTTAATTAATTTTTTATTGAATAGATTTATGAAAAGGCCGTCAAAACTAGGTAAGTAAATTAATCAATTAAAATAATAAGACTTTAAACACCAATTAATATATGGTAATTGTAGTTTAGTTTACGAATAAATCAAAAGGGATAATTATAATGAGTTAATAGCAGGTGAAGAAGTCAATAAATTAATGAGTTTACATGCCGACAACATCGTTAATTAGCCGTCTCAAAATAATATGAAAACGAATGTGAAGGCTTATCTAAGAGATGAGTAGGCATGTATACATAAATTGGACTTATTTCGCATATATTTGTAATATTATCGTGTGTGTATATATATATATATATACATATATTTGTAATATATTTGTAATATTATTTCGCATATATTTGTAATATATATATATATATATATATTATTAGTTCAAGTGAGGAGAGAGCTTGTAGATAGGAATTAGGAGGGCTGTAAGTCATTGGATGAATTTAAATCAAGGGCTCTCACACGCTCATTATTAATGACATTTTTGTAAATTGACTTAAAATCTGGAAAAATACCTTACGTTCAAAATAGTCATCGGTGTTCATACTTTTATATGTCATTGTTCATGTTTTTATACATCGGTGTTCATAATATTTTTATTCATCAAAGTGTCATGTCCATTTATTTTTTTGTGTTCATTTTATAATGCACAAAAGTTCATTTACAGTATATAACCACAAAAAAAAAAAAACTCATCACAAAACGTTAAAAGATGATCATAATATGTTATGTATGTGTCAAAGTTATAGATGTAACACCCCGAATTCTCAGATGTCGGGACGTTACTGGTTAGGATCTCACAATGGGTCCCGACCTCACTTTGACAACAATATTAGTAGGATCTTGCAACAAGACATAAATAAGAAAAACCGAAATTCATGAAATAGTATTTTTAAAAGAATGAATGCAACAAGGTCTAGCAGCCTATAGTACTTAAACAAAAGGGAAAAGATCAACTGTCTTAACAAAAGAAAGAACGACAAACAACAACCCAACCCTCACTCTAAGGAGTACGGAGACCCGACTGATCACTACTTCCGGATCACTCAGCTGTTGTTCTAACCTGCGGTAAATCTAAAAATACAACAAAAGAAACCATTAGCTAGTTATCTAAACATTAGGGGAATAATAATAGCACACACATAAAGCAGTAGTACTAATAACTTTTACTTGAAAAACGCTCTCTTTCCTCTGCCCTAATCCCTCCCGGAGGCCGGCCACCTGCCGCCTCCATCCCTCATAGCTCCCGCTGTGCCCCTCCCCCTGCTTCCCCCTCGCCATGGGAGACTCAAAGAAAACCAGAAAGCACTCCATCAAGTTATCCGATCTAAACCAAACCCAAAACCATACTCAGAAAGAAAACAGCCCTTCGCACCCACCGAGCCCTTTCGACTCTATCCCGGAGGAGATCATACGCTCAAACAACATCCGTCTCTCCAAAACGTCGTCTTCATCGCTGCCGGAAACCCACCCCTTTCAGCCGAATATGCTCTCCTCGATCGACCTGTTCCCGGCGCTTTCTCTTCCAAAACAGCCACCTCTGGCTCACCATCTTCCCGGTGCATCTCCCTCACCTACCCCCGGCCACACTCCTGAGGCTCAACCCCTGGGCTCCCCGGCGATTAGCCTCCATCCCCCAAACCCCAATACTGAACCGTTTCAGCTACCTAATGGAACAGTAACCGTTCCCCATGCCTCGGGACCTACCACAATTTACTACCCTTTGCCGCACGCTTCAAATGATACCCCCCAATCACCTCCTAGGCATGCTGATACTGTATCCCCTCCTTCCTCCTTGCAGAATGACCCCGTCCCTCCTCCTCCCCTTCCATGCACCAAAAATACAAAAACCTCCCATGTATCTTTTAAAGATATCCTATCCAACTCCCTCTCTTGGAACCATGTCCCTCTCCAGTTCTTCCCGGGTTTGGATGATGGAGTGATTCCTTTCACTTCAGACGACATCTCCGACTCACTGACAAAATGGAACCGATCCCTGGTGGGCTTCCCGATGGGTAGCCATCTGTCTTACCAGCGTATGAAATCGTTCGCTATGCATTCCTGGAACGCCATTGCACAGCCTACTATCCTCAAAATGATAAGGGGATCTTTGTCTTCCAATTTGCATCCGAAGATGATCTAAATCATGTCCTCCTCAACAGCCCATGGTTCATAAACGGTTCCATCTCACTTCTTCTAAAACGCTGGTGCCACGGAATGTCTCTAGACTACTCTTGCTTGCCCTCTATCCCGATTTGGGCCACTTTATACGATTTGGACTACCGTTTCTGGTCCGCTCACATGCTCGCTAGAATTGGCTCTGCCATCGGAATCCCCATTCTTACCGACTCATGCTCGTATCTTGTAATATTATTTGGCATGGATACATAAATTGGACTTATTTGGCATATATCTTGTAATATTATCTAAGAGACGAGGCCGGTTCCAGTGAGGAGCATCCTTGTAGATAGGAATGAGGAGAGATAGGACGGTGACATGTCACGTGTCGCTAACATAAAATGAACAGTTAATAATAAAAATATTGTGTTCATGGTTGTAAAAAAAACGTTATTCATATTTTTACAAGGAAACAATTTGGTTTACTAGGCTTTTTCTAGTTTTGTGTTTAGTAAATGTATCCCTTCAGAGAAGAGTGTGTAGAGTTTGAAAATAAATACAAAAGGTTGGGGTACATTTACTTAATTGAAACATTAAAAAGCTTAGTTACTACTCTAGTTTTTCAAAGGCATAATTATCAAAATTGCCCGCCCTTTTTACAAGTATGTGTTCATTGTTCTTACAACTATGTTGACTTAGGAGTAACTGTTTATGGTTTTCTTTTTTGAAAGTCTAATTGTATTAAGAGAGGATATATAACAGATTACAAGCTCTAGAACATAGGTTACATGCACAGAAACATAGTTCACAGGAAGCAAAAGAACATGATAGACTAGAGTTAGAAAGAGACTTAGACAAAATGTATGTTCAAAATTCATTTTGTTCATTTTGTATTTTTGTAAAAATTTTCTTTTTATTTCAAATCGTGTAAAAAAGTATGATGTTCATTACTTTACAAGTGTGTGTTCACTTTTTTACAATTACAGTGTTCATATTTTTTCAGAATAAGTGTTCATTTTTTTAAGAATCAATGTTCATAATTTTATTAATGATTGTTCATTTTTTTTGTTATAGGTAGTGTTCATATTTTTATTACAAGTGGTTCATTTTGTGGTGGTACCATGTGACACCACCACGACTCTTCTAATTCCTATCCACAAGGGTCCTTCTCACTTGAACTAGAATATATATATATATATATATATATATATATATATATATATATATATATATATATATATAACAAATCATACAATAACGTTGAAAATATATCTAAGGATGAACAAAGAATATCGGGATGGAAAAAACACAAGGGCAAAATCGGATTTTAAACAAAGATAAACTAATGCAAGCAAAACTAACCTTGGTTTGAAAAGTTTATTTTTAAGTGGTTTATAAATACAAATAATTTCAAAGAGATATAAATCAATCCTTAATTAAACATTTATGAAAATTAAATCAAGATTTATAAAATAAATAAAACACAAATAAACTATAAGTAAACAAACCCTAACTTTTTAGGATGTGTTTTTTTTTGAAAGGTTTCGTACATTGGGGGGGGGGGGGAAGAATTTACATAGAGGAGGCCAACTAGACCTTAAGGAGTATCACAAAGCAAACAAAGAAGCAAAGAATCAAACGACATCATTATAAGAGGCGAATTCCAAGCAACTTGGCCCACATAAGAAAGTCGGAAGAACGATTATTCTAGTGGTAAGCCGAATGCTTCTTGGTGGCTTGGATGACATTGTGTTTTATTTTTAATTGGTGTATTGTGAATTTGTGATTTACATAGAGGATGTGTTCTGATTAACATGTTATCCGATGTGTTTTATCTTTAATTGGTGTATCGTGAATTTGTGATCCAAAAGCTCGATAGTTATGCATTATATTTGTCTTTCTTTTTTTTTCCTTTAGTTGATGATCTATCTACTATTTTTATTGTCTTTAGATATAAAAATTTGTACAACGTGTTAGTATATTCCCACACAGGAAGAAACCTCTCCTGAATATGGTGACTAATAAGGACTTGATAAATTAGAACGAAAGTACTTCATTGTACATCACAAATAAAAGATGGAATCATCATTTGATTAATCGACTAAGCAATATATTGTCTACTAGCAATAGCGAAAAATAAAAACTATAATCTTCCCGAAAATGATATTAAGGATAGACTGTACTGGGTAGAGAATGATGAATGATGATATTCGACCAAATAGGCTATGGAAATGATTCAATAACGAAAGGTGTGGGTTACCATGAACAAAACTTGGATATGGAAAATTGACGTTATGCCCAAAATAAAAAAATTTTCTATGGAAACTAACACTATATGGTTTATCTACAAAGCAGAATCTCGTTAGACAAAGAATTCCGGTCGTGATGAATTGTGAATTCTGTAATCACCATGTAGAAAGTGTCAAACACTTGTTCTTTCAATGTCCATACATGGTAACACTATATAAAATGAAAATGACTAGAAAAAGGATTTCTTAAGATTAATTTTGATGCCTCAATAAGTTCAGCGAACTAATTCTCTTTTGATTACATTATTAGAAATCAATGTGTCGTTCCTACTGTTGTAGGAAGCGGTAGATGCAAAGCTGAATTTGTGCTAGAAGTAAAGTGCTTTCTTTTCACGCGGAGGGGGGGGGGGGGGC
>BSUD01000003.1:157609526-157625191 GCA_033239045.1 Fagopyrum esculentum | reverse complement strand
TTTTTTTTTGAAAGGTTAATTGTATTATGAACGGAAGATTACAAGGTTAAGTAGAGGGATGCGGTACAAGATCATCAAAACAGCATTACAACAAGACAAATCCCAGACGCAAGTGGTAGGGTAGAGTAGCAGCCATCAGGATCAAGGGAAGGTGATGTTCATATGGAATGCGAGATCACGAGAAAGAGGGGAGCGGTCCCTCCAGTGGAGCGCAAAATGTGACTTCACACTGCAGATGACCATACTAGCACATTCAGATGGAGTGATGACAGAGTTGTTATAGATAAGCTTGTTTCTAGCAGTCCATATATTGTAGAGGAAGGCAACAATCACAGCAATGCGGAGGCAGTCCAATGGACGGGGTTTTCTACTGGACCAGGAGGCCAGCCAGGGTAAAATACGACCCAGGTAAGGCGCCGGGGCGGGAGTGTTGGTCCAGCGAGACACAATATCCAACACAGTCGTGCTAAATCTGCAGTGGTTCCACAGATGATCACCATCTTCGGGATCCATGTTACAGAGCCTGCAGTGATCATTGCTGATGATATTCCAAGTTCGGAGTTTGGTGAGGGTAGGGAGTCGGTTGAGAGCTGCGAGCCAAGCGACGAAAGAAGCTTTGGGTACATTAGAGGAGAGCCAGATGGCGGCAAAAGGAGAAGAGGTAGGGGCATTAGGGGGGGGCCTGAGTAGGTCATAGGTATTCCTACTGGAAAAGGAGCCATTAGGGCTAGTGATAGCATCCATTCTCGAGCAACCTGGGGGAGGGAAGGGAATATCGTCTCTAACAGAGAGGAGGTTCTTCCAGAAAGGGGAGTGAACGCTCCGCGCATTGCAATTCCATATACTCTCCCCACGCTTGAGCAAGTGATTCTTAGCCCACATGATCCAGAGGCTAGACCCACCCCGATCAAGGTCATATAGAATCTTCACATGAGCAACCCTATTCCTTGTCACAAGGTCGGGGAGGCCGAGTCCCCCCGTCGCCTTTGGATTGCAGATAGTCTCCCAGGCCACTAATGCTCTACTGCTGTTCGAAGTTCCAGCCCAGAGGTAGGATCTCATCAAGCCAATGATGGTGTTAGTTACCTTGGCAGGGAAGATGAACATGGAGCTCCAGTAATGACAAGTAGCGAAGAGGATGGTTTTGATAAGTTGCGCACGGCCGGCATAGGAGAGGTGTTTAGCATTCCAGGAATGAATTCTCCTAGTGATTTTATGGATCAAAGGAAGGTAATCCAGAATTCTCAGTCTTTTACAGCCCAGTGGTACCCCCAGGTAAGTGAAAGGCAAGGTTCCAACACGCATACCAGTGATACGGCTAATACCCTCGATCACATCATTAGACATGCCACCAGTGAAGAGAAGCGACTTAGCAGGATTGATAGTGAGTCCAGAAAGGTTACTAAACTCCCCAAGGGTCTCGAAGAGAATGGTGACGGATTTGGCATCACCACGGCAAAGCAGCAAGAGGTCGTCAGCGAAAGCAAGGTGAGTTATGGCTGGCGAAGAGCATCTGGGATGGAAGTTAAAGTCCGGGTTAGAAGTCCTCTCCTCAATCAATCTGGAGAGAAATTCCATAGCAATGACAAACAAGAGAGGGGAGAGGGGACATCCCTGTCGGAGGCCTCTAGAACCATGGAAATGACCTTTCAATTCTCCATTAATATTAACCGAATAAGTGGCCGAGGTGATGCATTCTTTGATCAGCTCCACGAATGACTCCGGGAACCCCATAGAGCGGAGGCAGTGTAAGATGAATTCGTGACTTACCGAGTCAAAAGCCTTAGATATGTCAATTTTCATGGCCACTCTAGGGGATATGTGTTGTCTGCCATACTTGAGCAACAGCTCCTGGGCGAGGAGAACATTATGCTTGATTGATCGAGAAGGTACAAAGGCACTTTGGTTGGGACTTATGAGATTTGGGAGGGTAAGGCTAAGCCTTCTCGCAAGTAACTTGGATATGGTTTTGTAGACAGTATTGCAACAGGAGATTGGCCTATAATCCGAAGGTGAGGTGGGACGATCATGTTTGGCAATAAGAGAGATCGAAGCATGGTTCACCTGCTTAAGTAATTTCTTGTTAATGAAGAAGTCAAGTATGGCATTGGTGAAGTCCTGACTGATAATATTCCAAGCCTTTTTAAAAAACAGTGAGCTGTATCCATCAGGCCCAGGGGCTTTATTGTCTCCAATGCTGAAAACCTGAAGGGGAATTTATTCAATCTCGGACAAGCAATCAGCTACTAGTTATATGATCAACTGGCTTTCCATATATGCCGCCATTTTCAGATATTTTCGTTTTCTTCGTAGATCACTTTTTCGTCCAAAGTCAGTAATCACAGAGTTGGCCGGAGATTAATCTCCGGTCGTCGTAGTAGCTTCTTCTTCCCAAGGAAAAATAGACCCATAAAGATAGATGATCGATGGATCATCTATCTTTATGGTATTATCAAAACACGTATGATAAAAGCTAATCATTCTGATTCTCCGATAAGTTTTCTTGATTTTCCGATCCTTTATAGTCTGTTCGTCGATCTTCAGCAAACCCTAGAATCACAACACATCAAACTAGGGTTTGAACTCGAGATAGCTTGACGATGATCATCGATTCTCGTCCTCCACATCGAACCATTGAGTAAATTGAACCAAAAGTTACCCTTCTCTTGATCGTTTTTGTTCTTCAACATTTGGTGACTATGATCAACATATCCTTGTGTCTCGGATGCTATACTTCGGAAATACCTGACGTTATACGAAGGCCGGAAAGGAGACGTGCGAGATGACTCACACGAGGATATATCCGAGGATGACAAGGATGACGCCGTGGATAGTGACTCGGAGGAAGTGGCTAACTTTGTAATGCTTTGGGCAGCGGAGATGCTCGAGAGCTTCTCCGAAAGACACAATGAGCAAACTCCCGGAGATTGCTTGTGCTTTGGATGCATATTGCAAGGCTTGCACAACTTCGACAAGCCAAACATTTTGTTATAGTTGTTCGAGTCGTTTATCGAGTTAACGATTACTCTTCTAACGATCTACGATCCAACAATTTGAAACAAACAAACAAATATGTTTGTTTGAATGATTGGTGTGTGGGAGAGGCAATGGAGTTTTTGGGTTCTCCCAAGTCTCTATGTTCTGCAATGTTTTTGCATGTATTTATACCCAAATTAATGTTGGAAAATATAGATTAAGATAACTATGAAGTCTATAAAATAACCTTAATATATAGTTATTTTGTAATATTTTATTCACTTTGGTATTTTACTTAGTAAATGGAATATGTGGCGCCTTGTAGGTGATTGCCGTGATGTATGATGTACGCAATGAAGAACTAGGGTTTTTTTTAATCGCTTCTTCAATAAAAATCTTTTTTGTATTTACATTTTATTAGGAAAAAAAACAAGGATTTAAAAAAAGTAACCTATTTAAAACATATTTTGTACTTGTCAACGATGTTTTTTTTTTTTGAAAGGTTAATTTGTATTTAGAGTGGATGTACAAGAAGGAGTGTGGACTCTAGTCCAGCTTACAAAAACAAGACCATAAGTGAGTTCGAAGATCTAAGTGCAGCAATACTAAGTTGGTCTTAATGAATCCTAATCGAGTCTGAGATTCAACATTCCCGCAACTTGAAGGGTGTTAGGAGATCTATCCTTCCAATTAGCTTCGAAATGGCTCTTAGTTGAGTTGATGATAGTAGCAGCACACTCAACAGCTCTTGTAAATTGGTTGTTGTCAACGATGTTGGATACATGAACCTATCCATATCGAAAATAGATGGACACTTTGCTTGCCACCCTCAAAGTTGTAATACTAATACATATATATTTATGACAATTTCAAATCCAAGTTGAATTAGCATGAAACACATCTTAAAACTAAATGAAATTTCAAAAAAGTTGAATTGATACAATTTGAAGTATTTGCAATTCTATTTATGAAACTATACGATATTGACGACTAGACATGGGTTTGGTTTGGGCTAAACCACCAAACCGGCGGTTTAGGTTTGCCGGTTTGGCCAAACCGTGAGTTTGCGGTTTAGGTTACCCCAAACCGGCAGTTTAACAATCGGTTTGGTTACTATTATTATTATTATTTTTTTAAATGGACCAAACCGGCCGGTTTGGTCCAGTTTGCCTTTTTTTTAATAAACCGGCTAAACCGCCAACCAAACCGGCGGTTTAGGTTAAACCTAAACCGCCGGTTTGGATTTATACGGTTTAGGTTTAGGTTTGCGACCCATATCTATTGATGACACATATAACAAATTAAACTATGTTATACGAGTTGAACCTAAACCGCCGGTTTGGATTTATACGGTTTAGGTTTAGGTTTGCGACCCATATCTATTGATGACACATATAACAAATTAAACTATGTTATACCTCAACTCGTTTATAAACAAGATGAATTTGAGTCGAGCCTACATTTTAAACGAACTTAAAAATGTGTTTATATTCGTCTTGCTTTAAAACTAGACGAGTTCAAGCTGAGTATCTCGGCTAATATACCGTCTCAATAGTGTTAGTTTAGTCAAACTAGTCGATTAAGTCAAACCCGAGTAGTATTCATGCTTAGCTAGCTCGTTCATAAAAGTGATCAAACCCGAAACAGGAATATCTCGTCTCATATAACAAACCCTATTTAGATCTGACATGTACAATATTTAAATCTATGTTATATTTCTACATCCTATATTATCATATTATAAAATATATAAAAGTTTAGATAGATAAATATGGACGAAGATGAAGTGTTCTTTTAATGGCCTCCAAAGAAGAAGACACAAATTGTATATTATGGGTTTACGACGTCGTCTAGTGTACATGAATACCTATAAATATATCAAAGGCCAAGAAAACTAGATAACCATATTAATCAATAAACTAATAAGTCTTAGAGACCAATATATTAAACTATAGAGTTTACATGCTAACAACGTCGTTAGCTAGCCGTCTTAAAATATAATATTGAAACGAATGTGATGGCTTAGATAAGAGGATGATCGAGTAGGCCATGAATACATATTTTTTAATTTGGACTTATTTTGTAAACATTAAACTATAGAGTTTTACGTGCTAACTTTGTTATGTTAAACGTATGGTCATTTGGACCGGGATTTACCAAGAAACGAGTGCAACAACAATGGATGACGAGCAATTTAAGCTTCGACTTGTGGGTGGCATTGTGTTGGACATTATTGGTTGCGTGCATAGGCAAGGCGCGGACACGGATGTTTATGTGCGTTGGCGAGGGTGAAGGTTGGTCGAGTGTGGGGCGTGTGGGGAAAAAGAGAAGGTTAGGCTAAACACGAGGCGTGAATGAGGATGAAGGCTAGTAAAACACAAGTGTGATAAGTTTGGTTAGGAGAATACAAGGGCGCAGATCGAGGAGGGGACACAAGCATGTCGTGTGGAAAGGCTATGTGTGTGGCCGAACTGGCGGGAAAAGGTTAGATATGGCCTGGACACCATGATTTTTCTGTATAAAATGTGTGATTATATTAAATTAATAAATTCAATCAAACGATTTTCACGACTTTGCTTAAATGGGAGAGAGAAACTTTTATCCCATAACACTAGTAACCCTAAGTGTAGGTCACTTGACTTGCCTCCAAAAACTCATACCAGTGTAAAACACGTGTAAGTGTGAAGGTGTCGAGTCACACCTATGCCGTTGGGGCCTTGTCACACATTGTTGAAAAGTGGCTTAGTTTAGCATCGTGAATGTCATGTGACATTGTCGTGACGTAGTCATGACAAAGCAATTACATGTTCGGAGATTATTTTTGTCCTGGTCAACGCCTTGATCATTTTCCAACTAAAACTGAAGTTCAACGCTTTATACATTTGGAACATATGTTATGGACGTGTTTCAAAACAATCTTTATTATATTAACTCAAAAATACCGTGGTAAATATTGGTAAAATTCTAAACACTTGTGCTTAGTGAGTGCCGATGCCCGACGAGATACTTTTGAGCTTCACTCCTTTACGACATTGAGTTTTTATTAACTTTGAAGCTTCCCCTAAATATGTGAACTCTTATAGAGCGGATTTCGAATTTTGGTGTCGTGACAATTTCAGATAGCCCCAAGCTAGATATGTGCTTCTTATCGAGTTCTACATGAACCAATATCTCCGGCATGATCCTCTTTATCAAAGATTACAACAAAGTCGACCTAAATCAACACCGAAAATCAATAAACCAACCGATTATATTAATCTATCAAAAGGGCTAGTATAGTATTCTACTACTATACATATATATATGTAGTGATGTGATATTGTTGTATACAACTAACCGAAGGTCATGTGTACACGACCGATAAAAGTAGAGTGCATGTACAAGCTAATAATGTATATCTACACTCATTCTGGTTGTCTAATTTAGACGAATTCAACTCCTGTAATTGTGCTTCCCATTTGTAGGAGACCAAACACTCAAACAGTATATATATATATATATATATATATGACTATACCTCCGAATATATGAATCAGGTCCGGCGAATATTTCTTCCACTAATCACACGATTATTTTTTCTTTTAATATCACCTAATCTAAGTCATCTATTTAACGATCTAACGAATACAATATGTTCTATTTTACATGGTAAGAGTTATTTAGATGGGAGCCAACCTCTCTCTATATATATCTGACTCATATGTAAACAACTCTTACCATGTGAACATGTAAACACCGAATACATGTGACTATACCGCTGAGTATATGTGACTATACCGCAGAATATATGAATCTGGTCCGCCGCATATTTCTTCCACTAATCACACGATTTCTTTTCTCTTTAATATCGTCTAATTTAATTCATCTATTTAACGATCTAACGAATACAATTTGTTTTATTTTACATGGTAAGAGCTGTTTACATGAGAGCCTCTATATATAGAGAGAGAGGGGGGTTGGGTTCAGGTATATAAAAAGGCGTTTTAGGATCATTGTATAATTAATAATTGTCTAAATAATACATGTATTTGTTCAACTACATTCAATTCGTAATTATTCAAATATATGAATTGTTCCACTATACGACTAATTTTTCAACTGTAAATTTATATGTTTAATATTACTTAATAAGGGATATTATTATGTAATATATGATTTCATTTCAGTTAACAAAATTGGAGGACATATACATTGAGATATGAGAGCATCTCATAACAAGCATGCATGCATGCATGCTCCAAAGATCAACCCTCAAATTCAATTTACAAATATATATGTATGAACTACTTTTAAATCTCTGTACACTCTCGCAAAACCCTATATATAGTTACAAGAAGAAGATAAATGTAACTTCCTAATAAGTTTCTATATCTTGGACTAGCAATTAGCCAATAGTATATGATCAACTGACTTCATATATGCACCTATTTTCAAATCATGCCCATATTCTTCATAGTTTACTTTTTCGCCCAAAGTCAGTAATCACGGTTGTAACTCAACCCAAATGGGTTGGAGGCCTTCTACGACGTCTTTGAAACGCCGTGGAAGACCTTATATGTACTAGTGCTGGCTTCTTCTACCCAAGAAAAAAATTGACTGTCGATTTTTATAGCTAGTATGCTAACTTGCGTTGATTGATGTTGTTATCGATCTTCAGCAAACCCTAGCGTCATGAGACATCAAACTAGGGTTTGAATGCGAGATAGCATGATGATGATGATCATCGATTCTCGTTCTCCACATTGAACCATTGAGTAAATTGAACCAAAAGTTACCCTTCTCCTTGGTGTTATCTTGATCAATTTTGTTCTTCAACATTTGTTGGCTATGATCAACAAATCCTCGTGTTTCGGATGCTATACTTCGGAAATACCTAACGTTATACGAAGGCCTGAAAGGAGACGTGCGAGATGACTCACACGAGGAAATATCCGAGGATGACAGGGATGACGGCGTGGATAGGGAGTCGGAGGAAGTGGCTAGCTTTGCATTGCTTTGGGTTGCATAGATGCTTGAGAGCTTCTCTGAAAGACACAAAGAGCAAACTCCAGGAGATTGCTTGTGCTTTGGATGCATATTGCAAGGCTTGCACCATTTTGATGAACCAAACATTTTGTAATAGTTGTTTGATGTTTGTACTTTGATTGGTGTTGGAGAGGTAATGGAGAATTTGTGTTCTCCTAAGTCCCTATGTTGTGCAATATTTTTGCATGTATATATAGCCAAACTAATGTGGGGAGTTGAATTAGGGTTTTGAACTTTTGACCCCTTATTTTTTTTTAATTACTTGTGTTTTTTAATTATTGTTTATTACAAGTTATGGCTAATGACCTTTGACCTTTGGTGTAAAGGAAACTCTATTTGATGTCCTCATCTTTTTTCTCTAAAATTTATATACAAGCTTAAGTATTTTGTTGAGCTTGAAGTCTATATATTGTATATCCTTATGGCTCGTTTGGAATCGCTAAAAATCATTCCTGATGACGAAATGATTCCGAATCAATAAAAAATTATATTTATTTAGAGAATTTTTAACACATAAAAATAATTTAACCATTTCATTTCTTCCCCTAAACCGATTTCATTCCGTTTTCATTTCATCGCTCCAACCAAACGGACACTTAATGAATTATACTTTTAATAATTCTTTTGATTTTGGGTCTGTTTGATATCTTATTATACAGAGATTATTTGAGAGTAGATTAAGGGAGTGTATTCAATTCAGACTTTTAAAGATTTTGACTGATTTTTAATATTCATATAATTTCTTGATTCCGTGGGATATTTTAATTCTATATAGAGTCAATACAGATTCTGTGAAAATATTATGTGTTGGGAGAAGATTTCTATAGAATTTAGGTACTTATATAAGTAATAAAGAATCCTACAAAATCAATGAAATAATAGATTCTTTCAAAAATAACAAACTTTTAAATACCATATAAATTTTCTGGAAAATTTAAAATCCTAATCGAATACCAAAAAATTTATATGGACTCTTAAAAATCTATGAATGTCCATAGACTTTTAAACTTCAAAAAATTTATGTAAAATCTTAATTCAATACACCCCTAAATTTCGATTTTTTTCAACATTCCTCTATAAGTAATCTTCAATTAACACCAAAATCAAAAGAATATAGTAACAAAGCCTTTTTATCCACTTATTTAATCTATTTTAAACATCATTATTATTGATAGCTTTAGGTTTTTGCCTTTTCCTTTGATTTAATCACTTTTGTATTTCACTTCGTAGGTGGCTTGCATGGAGGGTGGATTTCATTTGTTTCGTACACTTATATATTTTATCATCTTTGAATGGTCTATAAGTGTTAGAGAAAGAACCACATTCAAAGATGATAAAATATATAGCTTATATATATGGAAGACCCGTATACAATACGTTTATGCATTCATGTTCCTCCTATCATATAAAAAACGACTATTTAACATTCGCAATTCACTAAATTTTGATCAAGTTTAAGTGTCGTTTTATGTTTTTACGGTTACTAAATAAGAGAGTTGCGGGAATAGTTTTCAAAAATTATTTTTATTAAATATTTTTGTAACAAAATGTTTACTATTTATTTAAAAGGGTGATGAAAATTTTTTAAGCGGTAAGATTGAAAGTTTTTTTTAAAAAAAAATTGGTTGTTTAATAATTTTCTTAATAATCATGTCAATAACTAGAAAGTCATTATTTTATGATCAGAATATATAATTCTTATAATTTAATTATAGGTGTTATCTCCTCAATCAGCTTTTCAATTGAAAAATATATTGGATAATGGATGTAAAATAGAGATGCAAATGAAAACCCAGAGATGTACGACCGTACACCTAAGAATTACGAGTATATATAGATGAAATCTAAATCGTTATTATTTTTTTTAGATAAAATGTTTTTTAGATTCTCACTCATTATCGTACGAGAAGTTTAATTATATCGAGGAGGCATGTCCGTATGCCGTCATGTTGTGGAAATTGTTATTTCGCAAAGTGCATGCATGATGCATGGCTCGATATATTTCTATATTTCTATGAATTAATTATCCCTTATAAGCATATTAGGTAAGTTTTAATACTTCTAAGAAATTTTCACCCTATAATACTCGTTTTTACTAATCTTGTCTCATATTTCCCATATGTATTGTGAACTTTTGCAATAATAAAATTTTCTTATAATTCACACAATTATTAATGTTTTTTTACAACTATTTTGAGTCAATGAGAGTAATTAAGAATATCGGGGAAATGAGTTAATAGTGAAATAAATCTCCTTTTTAACTCACCTTAATCCAATAACTTTTTCTTTGTAACATTTAAAATAATTGACAAAAAAAATTTCATTAAAATATATTTATAATAATGAATGTGGTTTCTTACGTTGGTTCAAGTGTACAAAAACGTTTTAGGTCGGAACCTACTATATAAGGGTTTTCGCTATTATCTTTTCATTAAAATATATATATAATAATGAATGTGGTTTCAAACTGTGACCGAACATTTTGACCCATCATTCATAGTAATTTATGGACATCCCTTATTGTTAGTGAATAGGGTTTTCGCTATTATCTTGTGTTTTAGACGACTTTACACACTTTGCATGAGTTTTTCCTCTAAAACACAAATCCGATACTTTTGCAAAATTTCAACATTTTCATTCATACGTCCGTGCTCAATTTGGGAGTTTAATAAAATCTTTTCGATGTGATATTAAGGGTGAATTTAACAGTCATTCTTTCAACGCTTTTTGCACTCAGCTCGACAAGGTATTCAAATTCGTTTTACATCACCACAAAATGGCAAAACCGAACGCATCCTACGCTCTCTAAATGACTTCACTCATTCCCTCCTCATTCATGTGTCCATGCATCCATCTTTTTAGGTCGAAGACCTCTACATGGCAACATATCTACACAACGTCACACCCACAACCACCCTTAGGTCTAGCTAGGACTCCAACCCTCGCCCTATACAACCGTCAACCTTCCTACTCCTATCTTCGGGTCTTTGGGTGCACTTGTGCCCTAATATTGCCGCCGCCACCGCTCACAAACTCACACCTCACTCTACTCCATGTGGTTTTTTGGGATACTCAAATTCTCGCCGCGGGTGTCGGTGCCTCGATCTTGACACCAAACGGGTCATCACCTCTTGCCATGTCACATTTGACGAGTCCAGATTCCCTTTCAACACAACCAAAATCAACCCCGTTCAAGCCTGCAGTCCCGTTACTGATACCCTAATATTGTTTAAGAGGATGAGTATGGAAATAAGTGAAATGAGTGTTTGGTAAATTAATATGATTATGGATAAAATTACGAAAAAGTACGTGTTAAAAATTTTCAATTGATGAAAGAGATGAAAAAAGAAAGAGGGATAAAAGTGAGAATTTACCCTAAATAAACCTCATAATCTTTATAATCAAAGTTTTACACTATTTCAAAATTTCCATAATCAAATTCTCTTACTCTCTATAATTTAACCCCATTATTTCTTCTTTATGCTTCTCATAACCTTAATCCCCTTAATTTATTCACTTTCCAAACGAAGCCTGTACTATCCTCCGGTTTATCCAACCCGACACGCTTGTGTTTTACTAGCCTTTATCTTCGCCTTATTCAAGTTTACAACTTATGTGTTCGCGCCGAGCATGAGCGTCGTGCACACCCAATATATCGTCCAACACCTCGCCACCCACAACTCGGAGCTCAACTTGCTAGTCGTTCGGTAATGTACGTTTCTTCGAAAAATCCCGGTCTAAATGACTATATGCAAGTAAAAACAAACCATCTCAAAAAAATTATACATAAAAAGTGTCATTTAACATAACAAGTTAACGGGCAAACAAAAACTCTATTGTTTTATAATTACATAATAAGTCCAAATCATGTCATGGCCTTCTTATCCTCTTAGCTAAGCCATCACATTCGTTTCCATATGATATTATAAGACGGCTAACGACGTTGTTAGCATGTAAACCATGTAGTTTAATAATTAACTCATTATCCTTTTGGTTGATTCGTAAACTAATTAATAAATCTTAATGTATTGGTCTCTAATGACTTATTAGTTTATTGATTAATTAATTTACTTATCTAGTTTTCTTGGCTCTTTCATATATTTATAAACATTCATGTACTCGTAAACCCATAAATATATACTTACTCCGATTAAAAATAAGTGTCGTTTTAGCATTAGAAATTTGATCAAAATTATCTGTCGTTTTAAGTTTTTTAGGCCAATAAATGAACAATTATTATAAGAAAAATGCTTGAAAATTGGTGTAAATGATTAATTTTAGTTCTAAAATCTTTCTTATTGGTTTAAAAGAAGGTTAAATATTAAATAAGTGATAAGATTTAGAAAAACTTTACAAAATCCATGTTATTTAATATTTTTCTTAAAAATTGTGTCAAAGACTACAATAACAGTTATTTTTGATCGGGGGGAGTATATGTCTTCTTCTTTGGAAGCCATTAAAAGAACACTTCATTCTCATCCATATTTCTTGGTACAAACTTTTAACTTTAGTAAAATCATCATCAGATCCTAATTTTTAAAAATTTGTAATAGTTATATTTATAAACATTATAATATCCAATGGAAAAAGTTACAACATAAAACTTACATTTCCCGTTCGAGTTGTATGCGTTAGGTCTAAATATATACGGTGTTATTTGAGACAAGTTATTCGGGCTCGTCCCGAAAAAGCCTGTATTGAGCTCGAATTTTGGATAAAACTAGCCTTTTTAAGCAAATCAATTGAGAAAGAAGACTCTTAATATTTGAGGTTGATATTTTGACCGCCTATAAAATAGAGTAGAGGAAATATAGTACAAAAAGAGGGCAAAGTTTGGCAGCCCATCGAATGTGACATGTTGTACTATCTAACATGTCACATCAATCAGAAAAAGGAATTCTCAACGTCCCTATTTTCTCACCTATTACCCAAAAATCCTCTTACCCAAATAATGTTACAATCATACCCAATATAAACATACTCGAAAACAACATACCCAAAAAATCAAATATCAAAATAAAACCATATCCATAAATTGAATAATATTTTATATTTATACTCAATTTAAACATCACTTAATACAAAAACAATACCCAATTTAAATTTGTCATACCCAAAATTTTCAAAACTCGATATTGTACACAAACATCAATATCAAATGACATTTGGTCATTAGCCAAAAATCCGTTTGACATCAAATCATTATAACACACTTTGGGTAACCATAAAACATACCCACAATATCACTTTAAATATACTCAATGATAAGAAATATACTACAAAGCCAATACACGTATAAAAGCATACCCAATTTGAATTTGTCATAACCAAATTTTACACAAATCGATATTATACACAAACATTAATATCAAATGACATTTGATCATTGTAACATAGTTTGGGTAACCATAAAACATACCAAAAAAATATCACTTTAAGCATACTCAACAACAATAAACATACCACAAAAACAATAAGCATATACCTAATAATAAAAAAAATACTACAATTCATATTTGGCTAACGACAACAATCTCACCCAAAAAATTAAGCATTCATACCAACATTACCCAAAAATTTGCTGCCATTTTTCCCTCCCTCCCTATTAACAAAACCAAAAACTAAAAGTGAACATCTAATCAACTGAAATTTGGTACACGACCATCATTTCAATTAGCCTCAAATAGTGCCCTACTTTCTAATTTCTAGACTTACTTTATATTATCAGCCTATAGAGGTCCATTTTAAAAAAAAAATTAAAGGGTCCTACTTCTCTAATTAATACAAAAAATTACATATATTTCAAATGGTATTGATTCAACTTTTTTCAAATTTCATTTAGTTTTAAGATGTGTTTCATGCTTAATAGAATTTGAATTTGAAAATGTCATTATTATTTATATAACTTTGAGGGTGGCAAGCAAAGTGTCCAACTATTTTCGATATGGATAGGTGCATGTATTTAACATAGTTGACAAATACAAAATATGTTTTAAAGGGATAATCCTCTTCATAAAATCCTTGTTATTTTTGTAACAACATAGACGTGTATTGAATAAGCTATTAACAAAATATAGTTCTTACATTATACGTAACAAAAGACATCATATATCACGGCAATCACCTACAAGGCGCCACATATTTCACTTACTAAGTAAAATACCAAAGTGAATAAAATATTACAACATAACTGTATTTTAAGGTTATTTTATAGACTTCATAGTTATCTTAATCTATATTTTCCAACATTAATTTGGGTATAAATACATGCAAAAACATTGCACAACATAGAGACTTAGGAGAAGAGAAAAACTCCATTGCCTCTCCCACACCAATCATTCAAACGAACATATTTGTTTGTTTGTTTCGGATTGTTGGATCGTAGATCGTTAGAAGAGAAATCGATAACTCGGGAGACGACTCCAACAACTATAACAAAATGTTTGGCTTGTCGAAGTTGTGCAAGCCTTGCAATATGCATCCAAAGCACAAGCAATCTCCGGGAGTTTGCTCATTGTGTCTTTCGGAGAAGCTTTTGAGTATCTCCGCTGCCCAAAGCATTGCAAAGCTAGCTACTTCCTCTGAATCCTTATCCACATCGTCTTCCTTGTCATCTTCGGATATTTCGTCGTGTGAGTCGTCTCGCACGTCGCCTTTCCGGCCTTCGTATAACGTTAGGTATTTCCGAAGTATAGCATCTGAGGCACAAGGATATGTTGATCATAGCCACCAAATGTTGAAGAACAAAAACGATCAAGAGAAGGGCAACTTTTGGTTCAATTTACTCAATGGTTTGATGTGGAGGACGAGAATTGATGATCGTCATCAAGCTATATATCTCGAGTACAAACCCTAGTTTGATGTGTCATGATTCTAGGGTTTGTTGAAGATCGACGAGCAGACTAAAGGATCAGAGATTCAAGAAAACTTATCGGAATATCAAAATGATTAGCTTTTATCATACGTGTTTTGATATCTTTACAAGTCTATTTTTCCTTTGGAGGAAGAAGCTATTACCGACGACCGGAGATTTTAATCTCCGGCCAACTCTATGATTACTGACTTTGGACGAAAAAAAGTGGTCTACGAAAAAACGAAAATATCTGAAAATGGCGGCATGTATGAAAAGTCAATTGATCATACAACTAGTAGCTCATTGCTTGTCAATTAAAGATGTAAGGATCCATTAGGAAGTTAATGTTCTTGTAAGTAGGTAGGGTTTTGTTACTTTTGTAAGAGTGTTGAGAGATGTAAAGCTAGTAGTTCGTACATATGTATATCTCGCATTATTTATACATTCGATACAAGGGAATTATGAGATGAAAGTTATGTAATTTTATATTTTTGTTAAAAACTATTTATATATATATATATATATAGAGAGAGGAAGGGGGTTGACTCCCATATAAACAGCTCTTATCATGTAAAATGAGACCAACATTTATCTGTTAGATCGTTAAATAGATGGCTGAGATTAGACGATATTAAAGGGTAAAAAATCATGTTATTAATGGAAGAAATAATCGTCAGACCTGACCATATATATATATATATATATATATATATATATATATATATATATATATATATATATATATATATATATATATATATATATATATATATATATATATATATATATATATATAGATTTTAGTTCAAGT
>BSUD01000003.1:157585866-157609516 GCA_033239045.1 Fagopyrum esculentum | reverse complement strand
TATCGGAATATCAAAATGATTAGCTTTTATCATACGTGTTTTGATATCTTTACAAGTCTATTTTTCCTTTGGAGGAAGAAGCTATTACCGACGACCGGAGATTTTAATCTCCGGCCAACTCTATGATTACTGACTTTGGACGAAAAAAAGTGGTCTACGAAAAAACGAAAATATCTGAAAATGGCGGCATGTATGAAAAGTCAATTGATCATACAACTAGTAGCTCATTGCTTGTCAATTAAAGATGTAAGGATCCATTAGGAAGTTAATGTTCTTGTAAGTAGGTAGGGTTTTGTTACTTTTGTAAGAGTGTTGAGAGATGTAAAGCTAGTAGTTCGTACATATGTATATCTCGCATTATTTATACATTCGATACAAGGGAATTATGAGATGAAAGTTATGTAATTTTATATTTTTGTTAAAAACTATTTATATATATATATATATATAGAGAGAGGAAGGGGGTTGACTCCCATATAAACAGCTCTTATCATGTAAAATGAGACCAACATTTATCTGTTAGATCGTTAAATAGATGGCTGAGATTAGACGATATTAAAGGGTAAAAAATCATGTTATTAATGGAAGAAATAATCGTCAGACCTGACCATATATATATATATATATATATATATATATATATATATATATATATATATATATATATATATATATATATATATATATATATATATATATATATAGATTTTAGTTCAAGTGAGGAGAGAGGTTGTAGATAGGAATTAGGAGGGTTGTAAGCCATTGGATGAATTTAAATCAAGGGCTCTCACACGCTCATCATTAATGGCATTTTTGTAAATTGACTAAAAATCTGGAAAAATACCCTTACGTTCAAAATAGTCATCGGTGTTCATACTTTTATATATCATTGTTCATGTTTTTATACAACGGTGTTCATAGTATTTTTATTCATCAAAGTGTCACGTCCATTTATTTTTTTGTGTTCATTTTATAATGCATAGATGTTCATTTACAGTATATAACCACAAAAAATAAAAAAAATCATCACAAAACGTTAAAAGATTATCATAATATGTTATGTATGTGTCAAAGTTATAGATAAGTAATTGGTGTTCATACTTTTATACGTTATTGTTCATGTTTTTATTCGTTAGTGTTCATACTTTTTATATTATTGTTCCTGTGAATATTATAAACTATTTTTCTATAAGGCATTTTACCGAACAGTTTGCGTGCACACTAAAAGGAGCATATAAATTATTCAATTGGAACTATTAGACCAACTCAACATATGTATATACATGTATTTTCTCAATCAAACTTATCAAATACAAAATGATTCAAACAAATTTGATTTCGAACACAAACATCAATCATAATGAAACATAAACCTTAAGAATGGAAATCTAAACAGTGAGAGTAGAAATTCGAAGAAACAAAACCTGAATCGTCTTGTATTCTTTTTGATTTCACAATTTTTTATGTAATCGATCTTTTATAAACACGATTTTAAAGAAAAGTATAATTTAAAAAAAATGAACATCATATCATAAACACCATAACTGTAAAAAAAAATGAATACAATTTGAAAAAAAATGACCATCATATTTTATTAACACGATTTGAAAGAATAGTATAATTTTTTAAACAAATCTAAAAAAATGTATTACAAAAATGCAAAAATGAACAATTAATATTAAAAAACGAATAGTTAGTGTTGAGAAAAAATGAACATTTATTGATAAAAATATGAACAATGACTCTTTTAGAAATGAACACATACTCATAAAAATATGAACACCAATTTTTATTTACAAAAAGAAAAGCTGGAAAAAAAAAGGTGACGTGGCATGCCACGTGTCACCACCATGGCTCTCCTCATTCCTATCTGCAAGGGTCCTCCTCACCGGAACTAGACCCTATATATATATATATATACCATGTATTTAAAACCATAAAGTTCAGGAACATACATGAAACCATATAGTAGTCACAAGTAGAATTTAACACATAGCCCTAATGAACTCGAATAATTAGAAATGGTTAGACAGACATCACCGATCTGCCTCCTGTAAATCTTTCCAAGGAACGATCTCAAAATTGTATGGGCTTCTTTCTCTAGAATGAACATCAGTCGAGTGAGATTATAAGTCCTATCACCATTGGGCAGATCATGGTCATCCTAGGCTTTTTGCTCCACATCAACAAAGCAAGAGTTCGCTTGCTCCACATCCATACACCATGTGTAATCGTAAAGCGAATGTGTAGTAGCCATAAAATACACCTACGCATTGCGGTAGACCTATAACGGGTACATATAACATGACTAAGGGTTACGAAAAGCAGTAACCATGGGTGGAATATAGATTTTTGCATCTACGTCTAGAATTCCTTTCTTGTATAATATAGTGAATACGTGGCATTCTTCTTCTTTTTCATTGAGTCAGCCACGTGTCCCTTCCCTCCACTGAATTTAACCCTCTGTGTACTATCTTTGCTCTATGCCATTTTTGTAAGTTCAGTCTCAGCTTTTAAATTCCTCCATGAAAATCAATGAGCTAATTTATCATTTTTGGGCTCTTTCATTCATTTGCAGGATTTCATATTGTAGCACTCTGCATGATGAAATCTCTAGTATTCATACCTTTCTCCTTAACAGATATCCAAAATGAAGCCCATGTAAGTCACCATGACAGAGTTTTCAAGTTTGAATTGTTGTTTTATTTCCTGTTTAAGTTACCATGACAGAGTTTTCAAGTTTGGTGGTTGTTCTTTTTAATTTCAAAGCCATGAGCAAGTTGAGCATTAGACAAGCTTTTCCTTCTACAGATAGAGAACCTATTTGCCTCAAATGTCTCTTGACCTTGTAAATATTGTTCTGTTTATCCAAAGTATTGGATCGTCAATATACAATGTCAATTACTGACTGATATATATACCGGTCGGATATTGGTAGACCAAAGAATTTACTCATGTAATTGGAGGATGTACTTTAAGTGTTTGATAAAATGCCTCAAAGAAAATTTATGTTTTTTTTTTTGCATGTTTTCTCGTGTTTCAAGTGTTTCTGTTTTTTTGTTCTTCTAATTTTTACTAGTTAAATGAATCATGTCAATGGTTATAGAGATGGTTGATTGGACTATATTTCACATTACAGCTTCTAATCTGTCCATGGCTGTTTATTTAGCTACACAATGTCTGAAGCGAAGAAAATTGCTAATTCTTTGTCAATGTTATGCAAGTCATTGTGGAAGTCTTTTTTCTATTGAGCCATTGACTCAATAGCCTACTAATTTAGGTACAAAATGTCTGAAGTGACCATTAGCCATTAGGAAAGAAAATTGCTAACACTTTTCTTGGATGAGCCCACGAGTGGTCTTGTTGATAGCGTAGCTTTTTTTGTGGTGCAGATTGTGAGAAACATTGCTTAAGGTCACATAACGGTTCTTACTTCAACTCACCAGCCCACGAGCATAAACTTTGTGCCTTTTTAATGATCTTCTTCTGTCTGTGAGTGAATCTGTCTAGCTTTGAGAAGTACATAAGGTTACAAATAAGTTGTACATGGTAGTAATGCTATTGATTAAACCCATCTGACCATTTCTTGAGATGTAGACTTTGACAAAGTGACAGCCATATTAGAGGGATCTATGGGAAGACGGGTACGTAAACTTTGCTAATTTTTTGCAATTTCTCGTATGTTCTATGATTTTTTGGCTGATTATTGCCTATTGTTGGTGATAGAAAGTGGAAAAGACTTTTGAGCCTCTGATGAGCATGGAGACAACCAAGATTAAAGATAAACTTGACGGAAGTACAAATGGTGAAAATACGTACAGTGTCAGAACTACGATGCAAGAAATCTTATCAATAGTAAGTTATCTAAAGCTGAAGTTTAGCAAAAAATTTACTCATGTAATTGGAAGATGTATTTAAGTGTTTGATAAAATGCCTCAAAGAAAATTTACTCATGAAATTGTAATGTGAAATATAGCCTCTGATGAGCATGCTTTCTCAAGTTTCAAGTGCTGTTTTTTTTCTTTTCTTTTTTCCCTACTTTTCCTAGTTAGATGAATTATGTCAATGGTTATAGAGATGATTGATTAGACTGTATTTCACATTACAGCTTCTAATCTGTCCATGGCTGTTTATTTAGCTACACAACGTCTGAAGTGAAGAAATTTGCTAATTCTTTGTCAATGTTATGCAAGTCATTCTGTAAGTCTTTTTTTCTATTGAGCCATTGACTTTAGATTAGGTACAAAATGTCTGAAGTGACCATTAGCCATTAGGAAAGAAAATTGCCAACACTTTTCTTGGATGAGCCCACGAGTGGTCTTGATAGCGTAGCTTTTTTTGTGGTGCAGATTGTGAGAAACATTGCTTAAGGTCACATAACGGTTCTTATTTCAACCCACCAGCCCACGAGCATAACTTTTGCGCCTTTTAATGATCTTCTGTCTGTGATTGTGAGTGAATGTGGTGGAGACAAGGGGGGTAAGTGGGGGAAGGTGTCCCGGCTTCCAGTGACTTTATTTCTCCTTAGGCGAATTTGACGCATACTGCTCTGCTATGTCATCTGGTAGATGGAGGGAAGTGATTGTCACCTATTGTTGGTGATAGAAAGTGGAAAAGACTTTAGAGCCTCTGATGAGCATGGAGACAACCAAGATTAAAGACAAACTTGACGAGAAATGCAAATGGTCAAAATACGTACAGTGTCAGAACTACGATGCGAGAAATCTTATCAATAGTAAGTTATCTAAAGCTGAAGTTTAGCAAAAAAAAAAAAAAAAAATCCTGTCACTAACGCATGCATGTTCATTGCCTAAGATTTGTTGTTCGAGTATGACATTTCTAATAAGATTGTAAATTGGGTGTTGAGTTTTTCTTTTGTAGTGCAGCGAAGGAACTGATAACCCACATGTTGTACGAGTCTGAGAAAATGTCTGGTCGTAAATTCAACAGAAGCTCAATAGTTGAATACACCTTTAATCAGATACATAAAATATAACTCTATGCACTATCTTGATGCAGACCCTGTATCAGATCTTTATGACAATGCTGGTCCTGGATTCAAGGCTTATTTGGAGCACCGTCAAGTCTTTCCCAGATCCAAAATCAACATCATAGATTCATGTATGTGTTGTTATTTTTAAAAGTTGAAGATTGCGTCTTGGGATATGAATTAGAAATTTATTTTTACATAGAATGACGATAGCGTCTTGGAATATGAATTAGAAATTTATCATGATGTCATTAGAGGGATCTATGGGAAAACGGGTAAACTTTGCTAATTTTTTTGCAATTTCTCGTTTGTTCTATGATTTTTTTTGCTGATTATTGCCTATTGTTGGTGATAGAAAGTGGAGAAGACTTTAGAGCCTCTGATGAGCATGGAGACAACCAAGATTATAAGACAAACTTGACAAGAAGTACAAATGGTCAAAATACGTACAGAGTGTCAGAACTACGATGCAAGAAATCTTATCAATAGTAAGTTATCTAAAGCTGAAATTTAGCAACAAAAAAGTATACCTGTCACTAAAGCATGCATGTTCATTGCCTAAGATCTGTTGTTCGAGTATGACATTTCCTATAAGATTGTAAAGTGGGTGTTGAGTTTTTCTTTTGTAGTGCAGCGAAGGAACTGATAAGTGATAACCCACATAAAAATATAACTCTATGCACTATCTTGATGCAAACCCTATATCAGATCTTTATGACAATGCTGGTCCTTGAATTCAAGGCTTATCTGGAGCACTGTCAAGTCTTTCCCAGATCCAAAAACAACATCAAAGGTTCATGTATGTGTTGTTATTTTTGGAAGTTGAAGATTGCTTCCATGATGAAACAGCAGCAGCAACAGAGGAAAGAGGAACAATAATAGGTTAGTCTTAGTTTTAACAATTACAATTTGGCTTTTCATATTTTAGAAAAGTTGGATTTGTAGTGACTTAGAGGGTAGCCCAAATTGGATGAAGAGATTAATACTACAAAGCTTATTTTACATTTTACCTGAATTTTAATGATGATAGAGTCTTGGAATATGAATTAGAAGTTTATCTTGATGTCATTGTTGAGGCTGCTGTTGATGTTGCTTCTGTAAAGCTCAGTTTGTATCAATGTCTACATACAAAAAATCTGATCACATGTTTTGTAGGGCCATTTCGTTATGTAGCATTAATCTTGCTTTCTTTTGTCAGGCAGGCAATCCTTTTCTCAATACACAAAAAATGGATTTAGAAGGTTGCATTGAAAGAGGGAGTGATGTTAAAACTGACCTTCTGGATAACTGTTTATAGTATGACTTGGGTTCATCTTAGTAACGTTTACGAAAAAATCACACATCCACTATAAACAAGCCTAAATTATATTGTGCAGGCTTTGCTTGAAGAACAAGTGGTCATGAGATTCATTTACTACACCACACAATAAGCAGACTGGATTTCCAATTGGGACACAACAACTCTTAACAAGGGCAGAATCCAGAATCTCTTTGCTGCTTGTTCAAACCCAGAAAGTGATTCTCCCAATCAAAGGAGTAAACTGGGCAACACGAAGCTGCGGGGGAAATATTGAATTCTCAAATAAGTGAAAGGAAGACTGAAACTAAGTCCACAAAGAAGACACTCCATTTTGTGAAGGTTCACGCTCATTCCTTACATCTTATCAAATTCCTTTTGCCTTAACTCTCTCTTTGGAAATGCCAATGCCCATGAATGCTCTCATTGAGTCAAGTTCAACAAGAATCTGGGCAGATTCTTCGTCTCATGATTGGCGAGATACGACTTAGCCATTCCGTGATATTTTTTTTATAAAAAAAAATACAGAATCTTTCCTGTTAGAATGGCCTGAAAACTAAATCAGCCGAGATCTTGGTTAAGATTTTTTTAAAATTTTAAGTAAATTAAGTTATTTAGCTCGATCAAATTTTTATATGTTCCAAGTATAAATACTTATTTCTCAACCTTCTTTTTCACCCATCTTCTCTTCTCAATATGGCGTCTTCTTCTTATTACTTTGCCTTCTTCCTTCTAAGCCTTTTCGTCCAAGCTTTTGGTACCGACGTCTCCTATGATGAACGTGCTCTGACTATCAATGGCAAACGTCGTCTCATATTGTCGGGCTCAATTCATTATCCTCGTAGCACCCCTGGGGTAACGTCTATATCTATTGTCTATATCTATTTTTTTGTTTAATTTATATATTTATGTATAGAATTGCTTTATGCTTACGTTGTTACTTGGATGTGAAAATTTTAGATGTGGCCTGAACTAATCAAGAAGGCAAAAGAAGGCGGTTTAGACGCCATTGAAACCTACGTGTTCTGGAACGCACATGAGCCCGTTCGTCGTCAATACGACTTTACCGGGAACAACGATTTGATTAGGTTCCTGAAGACTGTCCAGGAAGCTGGACTGTACGCCGTTCTTCGTATCGGACCATATATTTGTGGCGAATGGAATTATGGGTGTGTATCTATATCGTATGTTTAATTTAAGTTAGATTTTTTGATGCTTAATCGGATTGTGTTTTTTTGTGTATGTTTAGTGGCTTCCCTGTATGGCTGCACAACATACCTGGGATTGAGCTACGAACAGCTAATGATGTATTCATGGTAATGACTTTTTGTTTGAAACATTTTATAAGAAAGTACTTACACTGTTTAATGTTTATGCATATATATGACTAAATTTATGTGACTTGTATACGCAGAATGAGATGCAAAATTTCACAACTTTGATCGTGAACATGGCAAAGCAAGAGAAGCTTTTCGCCTCTCAGGGCGGTCCAATCATCATAGCACAGGTTTAAATTCAATTCAAAAACATAACTTTCTGATTTGTTCATGTGTATTCATGGAACCCTAATTGTTCTATTTTTGGTTTCGATAGATTGAAAATGAGTACGGAAATGTCATATCACACTATGGTGATGCTGGAAAGGCTTATCGTGACTGGTGTGCAAACATGGCCGAAGCTCAACACGTTGGTGTTCCATGGATTATGTGCCAAGAGGACGACGCTCCCGAATCAGTGGTTTGTATATATAGTAACACGTTTTTACATTTTCTATATTTAGACGCACTTTCTTATTCTATGTCGTGTTTAATTAGATCAACACGTGCAATGGTTGGTATTGTGATAATTTCTCTCCTAATAACAACAAGAGCCCGAAAATGTGGACCGAAAACTGGACCGGATGGTGAGTTTTTTTCTTTTCATGAATTGATGTTCTTTCAGGATTTTCAAGTGTTGAGATTTTGATAAATTTTCATAGGTTCAAAAACTGGGGTGGAAAAGACCCACATAGAACCGCAGAGGATCTTGCTTTCTCCGTTGCCCGTTTCTTCCAAACCGGAGGAACATTCCAGAACTACTACATGGTAAACATCTAAAAAACCGAAAATAAACCCTAATGTTTTATAATCATCTATGTTGTTCTAAATGATTCTATTTCGATGTTTATAGTATCACGGTGGTACTAACTTCGGAAGAACAGCGGGAGGTCCATACATCACTACATCTTATGACTATGATGCTCCTCTTGACGAATTCGGTATAATCTCTCAACTTGCACTTACAACATAATAATCATATAACACTGAATTTAATGTTATTGCTTGATTCATGAAGGTAACTTGAACCAGCCTAAATGGGGTCATTTGAAAGTACTTCATGAAACTTTGAAGACGATGGAGAAGACTCTCACCCATGGAAACATCTCTCATATTGACATGGGCAACGGGCTTTCGGTACGATAACTTTTACATTCATGATATCTTAATAAGTTATGAGCCTCTAAAAATGTTTTTGTTTGTGTTTTGTCAAACAGCTTACGAAATACAGTACCGATTCGGTATCCGGATGCTTCTTTGGCAACATAAATGGCTCGAGCGATGCTAAAGTATCGTACGAAGGCAATGACTATAATGTCCCCGCTTGGTCAGTTAGTATTCTTCCAGAATGCAAAACTGAAGTCTATAACACTGCTAAGGTGGCCGCACAGACTACGATCATGGTGAAGAAATCGAATGATGTCGATGATACAGCTGCGCCCCTCTCTTGGTCTTGGATGCCTGAGCACATTCATCCCTCAGTTCTTCAACTAAAGAAAGCTGATTTCACTGCTAATCTTCTTATTGATCAGAAAGCTGCAGCTAATGATGCTAGTGACTATTTGTGGTACAGTACTGAGTAAGTAATTAAACAACTTAACTATGAGTTAATTAGGTTTACGTTGATCTGAGCAGTTCTAAGTCAAATTATGTTTTTACAGAGTGCATGTGAACAAGGATGATCCTGTGTGGAGTAATAACATGACTCTTAGAGTCAATGCGACCGGTCAAGTCCTTCATGCATACGTAAACGGAAAGCATATCGGTGAGTATTGTAGCAACGCATTGGTGCGTATGATATGGTATGATATGATATGATGCTAATTTAGTTATGTTTTTAGGTTCGAAATGGGCGACATATGGAGTGTTCAACTATGTTTATGAGGAGAAGGTGAAGTTGCTTTCAGGAAAGAACATCATCACATTGTTAAGTGCAACTATTGGACTGCAAAACTATGGCCCGAAATTCGACATGGTTCAGAATGGAGTACCTGGACCGGTTGAGTTAGTTAGCCAAAAAGGCGACGAAACCATCATCAAGGACTTGTCGTCGTACAGATGGAGTTACAAGGTCGGTTTGGATGGAATTGACATCAAGAAAGTCTATCAAGAGAGCAACCAAAACTCGCTATGGCAATCTTCTGACCTTCCTCTCAATAAGATGATGACTTGGTACAAGGTAAATAAAACTGTCTAGCTAAAATATCAATAATTCTGGCAGAACCAAACAATATAAACGTGTGTTTTTTTCAGGCCTCGTTCAAGGCTCCGTTGGGGACGGATCCGGTAGTAGTAGACCTAATAGGCATGGGAAAAGGGTTTGCATGGATTAACGGTCACAACATTGGACGATATTGGCCAAGTTACTTGGCCGAGACGGATGGTTGCAGTGTTGACCCATGTGACTACCGCGGATCCTACTCCAACTCTAAATGTGTCACAAACTGTGGAAAGCCAACTCAACAATACTACCATGTTCCCCGTGACTTCCTTAACGAAGACAACAACACCATAGTTCTCTTCGAGGAGATGGGAGGAAACCCTTCCTACGTTACATTCAAGACCGTTACCGTTGGAAAGTCGTGTGCCCATGCAGAGGAGGGGACAACCGTCGTCCTTGCTTGTCAGGGAGGTGCTCGCATTTCGGATGTTGAGTTCGTGAGCTTCGGTGATCCTAAGGGCACTTGTGGAGACTTTTTCGAGGGCAGTTGCAAGAGTGACAAAGATGTGTTTGATGTAGTGAGGGAAGCTTGTGTTGGTAATGAAGCTTGCAGCTTGGATGTCTCTGAAGAGAGCTTTGGTTCAGCAACTAATTGTGCTGCAAGCCTTAAGAAGAGACTTGCTGTTCAAGTTACTTGTAACTCTCATTAGATGAGATGTTAGTATTAGTTTTAGTTTTAGTCTTAGGTCATTCTTGGGTTTGTGTGCTGTTTTGTTATGAGGGATAATTGGATGCTTATTTTGGCAGTTTTTAATAAAAGCTTTTTTTAGTTAACTGTGTGTTTGATGCCAAGATGCAGCGAGGGACTGTTTGGGGGGAAAATTCTCTCAAGGTCGCAAAATATACTTTGTTTGAGTGAGATTTTCTCAATTATAGTATGAATGTATCAAAAGGTATTTTAGGAAAGCAACAAGTGAACAATCTGCATATCGATTACATGATTTCGGTTTCCATTGTTTGAAAGAGAGTTTAAGAAAACAGTCCATTGGTCTAATTATACGATAACATATAATTCATGTCATCAGTATCCCAAACCATCCTAATAGACATAATAGATGTCATTAGGTCTTGTTATACTGATATTAGAAGTTGTAATTAGGTCTTGCTATACCCATTGTACCATGTAAGAAAAGTTTATGGTGCTAAAAAAGCACAGCAAATAGAAAACAAACACATCCATAGAGAGTTATTACACGATGTTCCTTGTTTTCAACCTAAGTGGCGAAATTTTAGTTATCATATTCAGTACTTATCTTTCCCTTCATTAATTTGGTATTGCCGAATATGAGTGTTGATAGTACATATTCTTGTTGTCATAATCACTTGTAGACATTTTAAAATTAGGCAATTGTGTTGTTTTCTCGTTTTGAGGACTATTATGGAATGTTAGTATGAGCTTAAATTATCATAGACAATATATAGCCCACTTGATAACACATCCTTTTCTGACGATTCCGAACTTAGTGTTCTCATCCGCAAGATGCTTTAGAATGCACTACCTCTAGAAAATATAGTCCTTCCTAACCGCTTTTAGTTTTCAAATATATATATATATATATATATATATATATATATATATATATATATATATATAGTATAGATCCTATGAGAACACCCTAATGTGAGAACATGAGAACAGATTCGTAATTATTATTAGTTTTGTTACGAAGATGTCATATCGTTTAATGTATTATTCGTAGTTATTGTTGGTTGGGTGGATTATTTGTAGTTTTGTTAACTATGATTGGGCATTTTGTTCAATTTCAGTGTATTGTGCTTTAAATTACAAATATCACAAACTATGAAGGGTTGATTTGAAAATGGGAGAGGGAAAGGTAAATCACCAATAATAAATAGTATAGATGGGAGAAGGAAAGATAAGTTACCAATAATACATACAGAACCGGTTCAATCAATACCAAACAAGCCCTTAGGGGTGTTTGGTGGAAGTGTATTAGGGTATGAGCTTTGAACTCATCTATTTAGCTCCAAGCTCATATCCCAAGTTTATCACAAATGCCTCCTTGCACTTACATATTCCATTACTTTGTTAGCTAGGGTTTTGTTCACTCCTTCAAAACAAGTAGTACTTGATCTACTATGCATAGAGATACCGAGTACCCTACTTACCTATTAGCCTTCTTTAGCATTAATGTTCAGTGTAAGAAATCAAATAGACATCCTCATTTAGACAGCTAAGTATATAGAATGTATATTTGAAAGTTGAGCTTGTATGAAATATTTCCTATTTTTTTTTTTTTTTTGAATTTATAGTTGTATTAGTAACATGAAGGCATTTACAAAGGGAGGCAACTAGCCCAGTTTAGGAGAAGATCGAAAGAGCAAAGTAGGAGAGGGAATGAGAGGCAATAGTAGGAAGCATTAAGATAAGTGAATGCCAAGAATTTTCGTCCATGCTATGGACTCTTGAGATCTTTCCTTCCAGTGGTAGTTGAAGTGAAGTTTTGTGGCATTGATGATGTTATGGGTGCATGTAGTGGCGTGAGTGGTTTTTTGGCTATAAATGAGTTCATTCCTAGCCTTCCAAATAAAGTAAATGTAGCTGATGATGGTGGAGTGTCGAACATGGGAGATTAGATTTGCTTTCCTGGGGGAGACATTTGCAATCCAGTTCCAAACATTGTTGTTATAAGGGTAGGGGCGGGGAAGCCGGAGCCAGCTCGAGACGAGGTCCAGCACAAGCGACGAGTAGCCGCAGTTCCAAATATTTCCTAATTTTAGTCTGTCTTTTCTTTTTACTAACTTGCATCTGCATTATAAAGTTACATTGCATATGAAGTTTTGCAAGTTATTCCTTTTTATGTTTCATTTGAAATTGCCTATGGGATGTTCTATTGTCTTTGGTTAACTTATTTTGAATCTTTCCAGTTCCCGTTCCCCTGCCACACACGCACACAGTGCAAATAATGTATTTCAGTGCTGCTTCGTATGAATTAGAGTTCAATAGCTTAGTCAATTTAGTCCCAAAAAGTTCTCTTTCAGTTTTTTTGTGTGAATCAGCAGTTCAGTGATTCTCATTTTTTCAACATTTAGCAGTGTTAGTTACATAGATGGTGGGAACAAGTGAATAACATGATCTGGTCTATTCTAAATTGCTTGTTTTGAGTTTGTGCCTTTTGATTTTCTTCCGGGTAAAACAGTTGACAAACAATATCTAATTCATATTGGATTCTCTACAAACTTCTACAATCATAAGCTTTTGTTGTTCAAATCTAATACTTGTGCACTTAATGGTCAGGGTGATAAAATCAGGAAGCGGGATGGATGGATGGAATATGCATATTGCCCCATCTTTGGAGAAGCACTTACATCCCGTGACTTCCCATGAGAACTCTAAATGACACGTGTCATTTTAACAATTAACAACAATCTAAAAATATTAATTAAGTTTCTTAAATTTTAAATCTTATCTTATCATATATCTTAAATCTTAAATCTTTAACAACAAATAATTTACACATGAGAGAAAACAAGCGTACATATTGAATATAATCAGTGTATAATTTGCGCGGAATTTATCCCGTTGCGTCACGTCCCGTCCCACATGGGACAAGGCCCGCGCGGGACAAAGAAAAAAGTCGTAAATCCCGTCCCGTCCCATCCCGCAAATAACTTGCGGGACGGGACACGGGACAACCCCTATCCCGTCTCGTCCCGGCCCATGCCCACCCCTAAGTTATACCACGAGGGTACCAAGAGAAAATTTAAAACCTATAAATATCAATAAAAAAAAGTTTAAACTTGAGGGTTACCAAAGAGAAAAGATCCAAAATTTAATTTATAAATAAGAACTTTATATTATAAAACAGGAGTAATATATATCCCATGTCATTTAATTAAATATTTAAGGTTGAATTGTTAAGCTCACAAATAATATCATAATTTATCTTTAAATTATTAATTTTTATTAATTTTTGACATTGATAACTAATTATCATTTTTAATTTTTTTCAATTTGAGGCGATAAAATGTTAAATGAGATTTTTCATATACAATATTTGATTCCATAAAAACGTATTTTTATAATATCTACATACTTTAAAATTTGTAAAAATCTTAAATTAAATTAATATATAACGAATAACATGAAAAAAAAATATAATATTCATGTATTATTGATAAAATTTGAAAACAAACATGACAATTTAAATTATAATTATGGTTCGGAAGGATTTTCTTAAACGTATGTTACGTATCTATTCAGTCTTCATTTAACCTTTTGTTTTTTTTCTGAAACGTATCTATATCTTAGAGGGAAATTATTTCAAATCAAGGTGCTTAATCTATAATATAAATTAAAAGATATACAATTATAACGAAATGACGAATATCTCCAAACCTTTTGGAAGAAATTATGAGAACAGTGAATAGTTTCAACTTTACCATTTGGGAAGAAAAATTGGAAAATTGGAGAAGGGGATGATGGGTAAGTTTATTGAATGGAAGTCTCATAGTTTTGATGATGGTACACTCGCAAGAATTTTGTTTGATAATCCCCATTTTGGCGCCTCCACATCAGAGGAGAATTGAAGAGATGAGTGATGTCCGATTTCTGCTCTCTGTTGGCCGAAACGAAGAGGGGAAGGAGAAGGGTAACGTGGCTGTTTAGTGACTTGGTTTTTTTTAAAAAAAACTGAAAAGGGAAGAATTATATATCTTTTTAAATCCTATCAGTCCTCTCTTATGTCAAAAACGTGGAGGGATACTCTCGAGTGCAACTATCCAATCCCTCAAGTGCAACTATATCCTACTAGTCCGCTCACTATTTCGTCCAAGTGCAATTATCCCCTACTAGTCCTCTCAAGACTTATATCCTAAGTTCACGTAGTATTGTACTATTATATTTTAGATGTGGAACATTTTCACACATCTTAACATCTTAATCAAGATAGCAGAGATGATAAAAGAAGTGCGTTGATGGCAAACTGTAATTATTTTTCTATTTATGGAGGACTTCTTGAAAAGATACCTGAATTGTTGTTTATGCATACTGTGTGTGGAAATAAAAGTTACATAATGAAAGAAGTACCTTAATACATACTGTTTTTGGCATAAAAATAATAATTCTAAAATTAGCCTCTCTTTTTGGCATAAAACTAAGGATTCTAAAATTAGCCTTATAAGGGATGGTCGGACACACCCTTATTTGTTCATTCTTTTGTACAACAACAAGGCCGAAGCCTGAAGGCAATGGCAGAAATATTAGTTCGATAGGACTGAGTTTAAATTTCTTGTCAAATCATTCTTACCTTCCTTTTTTAATCCTCTGTACAAAACTGCCCGGAATGAGTTCTAAAAGCGGTTTTGTGGATGTTTGTAGGAAGGACCCGGATCTGATGGTAGCTTGACCGAAGGTCGATTTTTGAGAAAATTGACGCTCCATGTAGCTTGTCCAATAAAATTCATCAATGATCGGAATTGGGTATTTGTCAGGAATGGTTTGGCGATTCAGTTGCCTATAGTCAACACACATCCGCCAGGTATCATCTTTCTTTCTAACCAGGAGAACCGGACTAGCAAATGGGTTGGTGCTCGGTCTAATGAACCCGGCGTCCAGTAATTTGGTTGTTTGTTTTTCGATTTCTGTTTTTTTGGTGGTAAGGGTATCTGTATGAGCGGAGATTTTGTGGTTTGGAGTTAGGTAGGAGGGGAATAGCGTGAGTGTGGGATCTTGGAAGGGGAAGTGATAGTGGTTGTTGAAAGATGTGGGGGAATTTATGTATTACCTACTGAATATCTTGGTTGTAAGATGTGGTTGGGGTCTCGGGCGTAGAAGAAAGCAGGTTGAATGAAGCTAGAGATGAGCCTCCTATATGGTTGTTCACACCAAAAAATTTTACATGTTGGCCGTCCCGAATGAAAGAGATAAACATCTCGCTCCAATTAGCCTCAATTGTCTTAAGAGAGGCTAACCACCGAACGCCTAGAACCAATTCAGCAGCTCCCATCATAAAAGGAAATAAATCATGTGTAATGATGAGTCCGGGCATATGAATGGCAACTTCTGGGCAAATACTGTTACAGGAAACTACATCGTCGTTACCGTTGGTAACTCCGAATGCAGGCACCTCTTGAGTACGTAACCTCAATTTTGCTACCAATTTGTCTGATATGAAATTATGGGTGGATCCACTATCCACCAAAATCAAAACTGATCGGCTTCTGATTGTACCTTTGAGCTTCATGGTTGTTGTTGTGTTTTGCCTTGATATTTGGTGGAATGATATTTCGACGGAGTCCTCGTTGACATGCTCAGTCTCTTCTCCCTGATTGCCGGTGTCATCTGCCCCCATTGAAGGATCATCACCTTCTTCATTGAACTCCATGTGCGAGAACGAGGGGCGGCACATGTGTCCTGGTGTGAACTTTTCCCCACACCGGAAACAAAGTCTTTTCTCCCGTCGGAGTTGACGTTCCTTGGCACATGATGTTGTTGATGTGTTTGTGATGCTCGGTTGGCGTAGCGATGCAAAAGGAGTAGGATTGTGAGAAACTTGGGAAGGGGTCTGATTTGAACGTGAAAGTGGATATAGCATAGGTTTTTGAAATGGGTTGGGCCTGTTTATGGAAGAAAAGGATTTATGGGCTTTGATAAATTTACTTTAGCCTCAAACTAGAGAGCTAAACTTGCTGCTTGGAATACAAACCTATTTTATGGATGTGAACCTCAGTCTGTAACTCCTCTTTTAGTCTTGTGAGGAAAATTCCGAGTAGGCAATGATCGGGCCAATCACGTACATGAGCGACCCGCCGAGCAAATTCTTGAGGATATTCTGTCACCGTTCCAAACTGCTTGATGGCGCATAATAACTCGTCGGGGATTTGAAACCCGGGAGGCCTGTAACTTTCCTGGAAGATTTTTACGAGATCTTCCCATAACAAAACTTCACCCTCTCCGTTAACCCAAGCATAGAAATCAAGGGCATCCCCTTCTAGGTGCATCGACGTCACCTCGACTATCATCTCATCTGGTATTTGGAAGTACCGAAAATATTTTTCACCCTTCAGCACCCATCCGCGCGCGTGGATCACCCCCCTCAAACTTTGGGAAGTCGATTTGGCTCTTGGTCTTCGCTGGGATTGGAAGCTTCGCTGACTATCATCTTCATCTTCTTGATCGTCCCACACACGTTGTCGATCACGTTCGAAAGGTGGGACCCGTTGGGATCTTGGTAGCCCCCCTTGGGAACTCCCGGGGTTTCCAGCATGGTAAAGATGCGGTAACTGGGGCATGGATGACACCCGAGTTGTGAGGGTGCGGATAGCCATAGTCAAATCTCGCAGAATTTCAAGTTGTGGGTTGAGGTTGGAGAATGAGATGGATTGGTTGTTTTGAGAGGTAAAAGCGGGGTTTGGCGGTGGTTGGGGCGATGGGGGCAGTGGGGGCGGTGGATCGTGTGCTGAGGAGCGTGTTGTCACTATAAAGATTGTAGGGCTCTGATACCAAAATGTTAGATACTAAGACCACTCAGAGGAGAATCTCACAATGAGGAACTTGTGTAGGAATATCCTACGTTTTTTACTCTGCTTTGATTGATAAATAATCCGATGCCTTACAATGAGACTCTAACCTGACTTAAATAGTGCATAAATAACAACTAACCCCTATTGATCTCCCACTAACCCACTAAGGAGATGCTTTAGGAACAATATAACTAGATGACTAAAAGTAAGGAAATGACTCTGCAAAAGCACATTAATAAAAGACTAATTAAAATTAACTCTAACTTATCCTATCTGGGGGCCCCTTCTAGAATAAGTCAACCAAGGCCTAGCTTTTGCTGCTGGGGTTGTATCAGGAAAGATAAGTTGCCAATAATACATACAAAACCAGTTCAATCAATACCAAACAAGCCCTTAAGGGTGTTTGGTGGAAGTGTATTAGGGTATAAGCTTTGAACTCGTCTATTTAGCTCTAAGCTCATATCCCAAGTTTATCACAAATGCCTCCTTACACTTACATATTTCATTACTTCGTTAGCTAGGGTTTTGTTCACTCTTCCAAAACAAATATTACTTGATCTACTATGCATAGAGATACCGAGTACCCTATTTACCTATTAGCCTTCTTTAGCATTAATGTTCAGTGTAAAAAAATCAAATACACATCCTCGTTACAGCTAAGTATATAGAATGTATATTTCAAAGTTGAGCTTTTATGAAATATTTCCTAATTTTAGTCTATCTTTTCTTTTTACTAACTGGCAACTGCATATATATATATATATATATATATATATATATATATATATATATATATATATATATATATATATATATAGTTAAATTGCATATGAAGTTTTGCAGGTTATTCCTTTTTATGTTTCATTTGAAAAATTGCCTATGGGATGTTCTACTTGATTGTCTTTGGTTAACTTATTTTGAATCTTTTCAGTTCCTCTGCCACACACGCACACGATGCAAATAATCAATGTTGCTTCGTATGAATTAAAGTTCAATATCTTAGTCTATTTAGTCCTGCTTTAAGTTTGTTCCTTTTACTTTTCTTGCGGGTAAATCAGTTGACAAGCAATACCCAACTCATATTGAATTCTATACAAACTTATGATAAGCTTTTGTTGTTCAAGTATAATAGTTGTGCACTTGATGGTCAAGGTGATAAAATCAGGAAGCGGGATAGATGGATGAAATATATATTGCCCCCTTCTTTGGATTTGCCCGGATGGTCTACGCTTGCTGCTTGTGTGGACGATACTGATCAAAGCAATTCAATAGCTGAGGTTGATATTCACTCTGGATCATTCATGAGGTCATATTCGACATCTAAGGATGATAGTAGTTTAAGTGGGTGTTGATCAAGATGTGGGAATAGAAGGGGATGATGGGTAAGTTTATTGAGTGTCAGTCTCATAGTGTTAATGATGGTACACTCTCAAAAGGGAATTTTGTTTGATAATCCCATTTTGACGTCTCCACAAAATTGATATTCACTCTGGATTATTCATATGCTTCATCGAATTAAATGGTTTGTAATTTTAAAGAATTAAATGGTTTGTAATTTTAAAAATTGAGAAATTATTGGTCCTCTCTTATGTTAATTTATCTTTTTATATATGGGATAAAAAAACGTTGAGGGATACTCTCGAGAGCAACTATCCAATTCCTCAAGTGCAATTATCCCCTACTAATCCGCTCACTATTCCCTTCAAGTGCAAGTATCCCCTACTAGTCCCCTCAGGACTTATATACTAAGTTCACGTAGTATTGTACTATTATATTTTAGATGTGGGATATTTTCACACATCTTAACATCTTAATCAAGATAGCAGAGATGATAAAAGAAGTACGTTGATGGCAAACTGTAATTGTTTTTCTATTTATGGAGGACTTCTTGAAAAGATACCTGAATTGTTGTTCATGCATATTGTGTGTGGAAATAAAAGTTACATGATGAAAGAAGTACCTTAATGCATATTGTATTTGGCATAAAACTAATAATTCTAAAATTAACCTCTATTTTTGGCATAAAACTAAGAATTCTAAATTAGCCGGGATGGCCAGACACACCCTTATTTGTTCATTCTTTTGTACAGCTGCAAGGCCGAAGCCCGAAGGCAATGGCGGAAATATTAGTTGTGATGTGAATGAGTTTAAATTTTCTGCTAGATCATTCTTACCTTCCTTTTTTAATCCTCAGTACAAAATTGCATCTAATGTGAAGTTGTATACTATGATTTTGTACTTTTTGAGTAACCCTATCGCATCAAGTGCAACAAAAGGTGTCAAAAGCAAACGGGGCGAAGGCGTGTCGATTTTCAATGCACACCTTTTTGTGTTTGACCACTTTGACCGAGCAAGTCCTAACACAAATGTTTTATTCTCAAGCTAGCTAACTAACCAACTAGAGGGCCCCTGTGAATTGCGATTCAACCCGCAAACTGCAAATTGCAGTTTATTTGCGGTTGGAACCGCAACCAGTGGGATTGAATTGAACCGCAACCGTACCTAGGCGGTTCAGTTTGCGGTACACATTTTCTGGATTGCGGTTGTGGTTCGATTGCGGTTCGAGACCGTTGCTCAGGCCGACCTCAACATATATCCTTCTTGAGTATTAACGAAGCGGCCCCTTATGATTTTCAAACAACTTTAACGAAATACTGAGAGAGAAAATGCATATGAAATTTCAAATGATCATTTTTTTACGTAAAAACGATATCCGATCCAAGTATTCTATAGGTGTGAATTTGTTATGTAAATTAAGCTCATAATAATGAGTTAGTGGATGTCCCCAATAATAAATAAATAAGTATTAATTATTTTTATTAATATATAGACTATTTTCACTCATTTAAATATCAATTTTTCTTAATATATTATAAGATTTTTGTATTTAATTCTTGTATATGAGTTTTAGGTACAAGAAATAGTCGAATCACTTGTGTACAAGAAAAATAGTCTTATTATATTTTTGATATTTTTGAGTTACTTGTATACGATAAAAGAATTGTGTACAAGAAAATTAGTTACATTAATTATTGTACAATAAAATTATTAACTTTTTATATTTCTTAAAAAAAATAATGTTACAAGATATGTCTCCTTTACAAGGAATTATGTATTATATAAATTTTAATAAAAAAATAAAGTTACAAAATATGTCTCCGTAAGGAGTCTAACACCACATCGTGACCAACTGAGTATTGCTTTTGTAGTTATATTTTGAAAAATATTACTTGTGCACCCTTCTTCTTCTTCTTCTCTAGCTTGCTTTCATTCTACACATACTTCTTTTTATCCTCTCCACATTATTCTTCTTTCCATCTCTCATAAACATAATGCTTCTTCTCCAACAACTTTCTCCATATTATTCTTCCCTCTATTGCTTCAATTTCGATTGAAAAGAATCAGAAATCTTACATCTCTGTTGCGTCATTTTCAAAGAAGGAGAAATTAGGGCAGCAGAAATTAGGACATGAAAGAATGGACTTGTGATGGATGGAGAAATTTAGGGCAGCAGAAAAACGAAGGACGCAGGAGAAGAAAAACTAATCGGTACTCTCTACAAGGTGACCGGCGCCTGCTCCATAGCCTACCGGATTTTGTGGAGCTCACCTCTTCATTTCACTCCTCGGCAACCTTCTCGCCTGGTTTCCCCGTTCAAGAAAACCCTCCCTGAAATCAAGCCTTCTTGGCCGCCGACGGTTTATGCAACCCTCAAATGTGTCGATCTTCTTGTGCGGTGATGCGGAAATTAGAGCTTATGTATAATTTAGGGCTAGGGGTAATTTGGTCTTTATCTAGAATTAAAACTAATCCCGAACCATTTAACTAAACACGTAGTCGGAGTTTTTTTATAAACCACAAATCTCAAAATAACCCTAACCGCAACCGCAATTTTACTACACACGCCCTATATACCTTCATCTATTAAAAAATGACTAAGTATTTGTTTTACAACAAGGAGAGGCATCATACAAACTCGACTTGTTTATATTCAAAATTTTAAATGAGTTTCAAATTTTGATATGAGCTTTTTGTGAGCCGGACCCAAGTAGTTCGACTAAAATAACAACCATATGACATTATTTTATTAACGGGTCAACTTTATACGATATTAAAAATGTGTTCATATTCTACCCGTATGACGCTATAATTTAACTGATAGAGTATATAAATATAATATAACTCAATCTCTCAATTACGTTAGAACATTAAAGGTTGTAAATGACTAACTTTAACTCTCAAGCACTTTCCATGAGGAAATCTCTGATTTTCATACCTCTCTTCTCCTCAGCAGATATCCGAATTGAAACCCGTGTAAGCAGTTTGTTTTATTTGCTGTTTAAGTTACCATGACAAAGTTTTCAAGTATGGAGTGTTGTATAAGACAAGCTCTTCCTTTTATAGATAGAAAACCTTCTTCAACTTGTAAATATTGTTCTGATTACCAAAGTATTGGATCATTGAATTCACATCTATCTTATGCAAGTCAATTACTCATTGATATATATGATTTCCATATTGGGAAACCAGATAATTTACCATGTAACTGGAGGATGTACTTTAAGGGCCTGTTTAGTTAGAGGGTTGGAGATTTTTTTTAGTTTTGTGGTTGGAGTTCTACAAAATTAGAGATGTTTAGTTAGAGTTTAAGGGTTAGGGGTTTTAACAAGTTTTGTGGTTTGGGGGTATTTCTTCAGAATCTAGCCATTGAAGGTTTTTGGAGATTTATGGTTGTTGTTGGAGAATTATGCCCAAAATATCCTCTTCAACAGTGCATCGTTCATCTTCCTCTTCTCTCAGTCGACTGCTGATTTTTTTTTCTTCTATCATCACAAACCTTCAATGAGAAGCTGAGAAATCAATGAAGAAATAGAGAAGAAAGAAAAATGTTCAAGAAGGAAGAGAAATCAATGAAGATACCGGTCTCTCGATCGATTGAGATTTCTTCTCTTCTTCTCAAATCTGTAATTCAGCACCAATTTTACAGTACCAATTTTACAATTGAATCAACAATAATACCACCCTATCCTTCCCAGGTTCCAATTGAAACTACAATGGAGTAACCCAAACCTTTCCCTTCATTTCTTCCCAAATTGTTCAAGCATTCTCCATGAGAAGAGAGAAAAATCGACAGTACCTTCTCCAACGTTCTTCTTCTCTTCAATTCGAGTATTACAAACCATATTCCATTAGCAATGTCTTCTTCTCTTCTTCAATGGTATCCTTCACAATCCATGGAGAAGTGGAGAAATAGACGGAGGAGAAGCAGAGAAATTAAGGAGGACAAACAATCTTTATTCTTCTTACTAGAAGAAGAACCGAAAAAATATGAGAAAGATGTGAGGAGAAGAGCAAGAACGCAGGAGAAGAACATAAGAACATCGATGTTCCTGTGCGTCAAAGGAATTGCATAAAATTAGGGCTGAATCATAAATGATGGGGGTAATTTGGTCTTTACTTATAATCGAAACTAATTTCGAACCCTTTAACTAAACACGTATACGAGTTTTTTTTATAAACCGCAAATCTCAAAGCAAACCTCCCTAAAACCGCAACCGCAACCACAACCGCAACCGTAACCGCAACCACAACCGCAACCACACTTTTACTAAACACGCCCTAAGTGTTTGAGAAAATGCCTCAAAGAAAGTTTGATTTGTTTCACATTACAGCTTTGTGTTGGGCTAATTCATATATAAGTTATTAACTAATGGGCTGAAAAAGAATTTCTAGAATGTTGTGTAAGATTTTTATTAATCTTATTATTATTAGTGGGCTTACATATTATAGTAACCAATTATATTATATGACTAAATATATTAACGGGCTAATAAAAGTGATTCAATCAAGTAAAGCCCGTAGACTTTAATTAAGCGGTATGGGCTTAATGGGTGGATACCAGACTTTGGCCCAATAGGCTTAATGGGATTCTATTAGGTCATTATATAAACGTTATTAGGTTATGGTTCCCAATACGTCAAATCAATCAGCCGTTTTCCATTCTCTACCCATTAGAGAGAAAACCTAAAGAAACCCTAATGAGGTTTGACTGAGGAAGACCGTATACCTGCGGCGCTCATTCGGATCGTAGATTCCGCACTAAAGTTTTGATCCGATTGCTACGGGTTCGTCCGATTGCTACGGGTTCGTCCGATTGCTACTATGGAACCAGGTATGTAAATTCTAGATTCCTTAATAACCCTAGCATGATATCGATTTTTGCGTTTACGGTTTAGGGAATATGTTTATTCCAACAAGTGGTATCAGAGCCGTTAATCATGCTTGTTTATTAGGATATATTCATATAAGGTGATGTGCGTGTTTTTTTTTTTTTTTTGGGT
>BSUD01000003.1:157505300-157579025 GCA_033239045.1 Fagopyrum esculentum | reverse complement strand
CCCATCTTTTGGGCTGACTAAACTTTAGTACCTCATCCTTTTAACTATCAGAACGGTACCTCATCTATTGACCCCGACCGAAGATTAATATCTACGTTACTGTTCATCCGTTAAAGTCACATATTTCCGTTAAATCACAGGGGCAAAGTTGTCCACTCCATTTTTAATTTTAATTTCCTTTTTTTGAGAGTCTTCTTTACAAAATCCCCAAAAATTCCTCAAATTCAACATTTAAATCTGGGCTACAGACTGCCGTTGGGGGAGAAGAAATTAGGGTTAGGGTAAGGGAAAGAACGATTTGCGATGTTCTGCGTGACGGCTGGGACTACAGATTGAATTAGTCCATCTTGGCAAAGCTGGGAAGCTTTATGCAGTGCCCTGTTTTGAATGCTAATGGACATAGATGAACAGTTTCATCTCCTCCCTGTTCTGTGCTTCTATATAAGTTATGCAATGGAGTTTCAGATCATTAGGAGATGCAACATTCATTCAATATTCGAAGTTTATTATCATGGCGGTCATGCTTTGTGCAGTTGTTCGTGGGATGAGTTGAAAGGCAATAAATTAGAGTCTCTGTGTCGCTTAAATCTATAGCGTCATCAGCGCTGTACGTTGCCGATACATTTGGAGCTACAGATTCTGGCAATACCATTCGATTATACACATGGTTTGCATTCAGATGCTCCGAAATTTTTTCGTCAATTATCCCCAATTTGCATGTTCTGCGTGACGGCTGGGACTACAGACTGCCGTTGGGGGAGAAGAAATTAGGGTTAGGGTTTCGGAGGTTTCACGCAGGATGAGAGAGTTTGAATATTGGGCCCTTTGTTGGGCTGGACGGGCCATTACTAATTTTGAACATTTAAATCTGGGCTGGTTGTTGAATTTGAGGAATTTTTGGGGATTTTGTAAAGAAGACTCTCAAAAAAAGGAAATTAAAATTAAAAATGGAGTGGACAATTTTGCCCCTGTGATTTAACGGAAATATGTGACTTTAACAGATGAACAGTAACGTAGATATTAATCTTCGGTCGGGGTCAATAGATGAGGTACCGTTCTGATAGTTAAAAGGATGAGGTACTAAAGTTTAGTCAGCCCAAAAGATGGGGTACTGTTTTGATAATTTTCTCTTATATTATATGACTAAATATATTAACGGGCTAATAAAAGTGATTCAATCAAGTAAAGCCCGTAGGCTTTAATTAAGCGGTATGGGCTTAATGGGTGGATACCAGACTTTGGCCCAATAGGCTTAATGGGATTCTATTAGGTCATTATATAAACGTTATTAGGTTATGGTTCCCAATACGTCAAATCAATCAGCCGTTTTCCATTCTCTACCCATTAGAGAGAAAACCTAAAGAAACCCTAATGAGGTTTGACTGAGGAAGACCGTATACCTGCGGCGCTCATTCGGATCGTAGATTCCGCACTAAAGTTTTGATCCGATTGCTACGGGTTCGTCCGATTGCTACGGGTTCGTCCGATTGCTACTATGTAACCAGGTATGTAAATTCTAGATTCCTTAATAACCCTAACATGATATCGATTTTTGCGTTTACGGTTTAGGGAATATGTTTATTCCAACATGTTGTACATGTATACAAAATATCAGAACAATTTGGATATATCTAGAATTAGTGGGATTAAATAATTAGTATAAGTTAAGCTAGATTAATCTAGAATTATGTATTTAGGGAATTGTGAATGTCGGCTCTCCTGACCTCATAAACCGACATTTGCATCTATATATATATATGTATTGCTGTTTGCAATGTAATCTAACAAAGAATGTGTGTTCGATCAAAGGCTTATATACAAGTGAGTTGTACGAGTGCGCAACAAAATACCCGCTTATATATTCGGTGTGTGTCGGGAACACGGAGTTTTCCCCAACACTTTGTTTAGTAATTTAGTTGATTTCTTCGAGTTTTGACTGGATCAAGGTATATATTTGCCTGCTGGTTGAAGATTTTGTTGTGTAAAAGTAAACATCTGGCCTTCATGTTCATTTTACATGAATCTCTGAGGACGAATGTAGTACTAGATTATTTGTTAATGATTGGCCTATGGTGCATTGGGGCATATGGCATCTGGTCATAGTAGTTGGTTATCAACCTCAGCTGTGTTGTGTGTTTGTCTTTGTTTTTCAAATCATTGGTTAGAAGATGAAGACTGTTTAACTTGTGTGAAAATGTTGTTCAGCAAACATCACTAGTAATACTTTTCTAATGTCTTTCTTTGAAGAGTAAAGTTGAAGAAGAAACTAATTTTGTTTTTCATTACTTGGAACATCACTGTTACATAGTTTTTTATATCTGTCAAGACTCAAGAGCAACCAACTAACAGACCACTTATCGCTGTATTTACAAAACTTGCCCTCATATGCTAGTATTTACATATTTCCTTTCATCCACTAAAGACAATCATTCAGGGATTTGCATTACTATAAACCATGTATTGTGCCTGTTCTGTTAAATACCCAACTGTTGTTTGAAAGATACTGTACTGACTCTACTACAGATTTAGTATGTTAGTTCAGTGAGATATGGGATAAATTGACTATATAGACAATATTGTTAAAAAATGAAAGAAACATTAATTTTACCAAATAAATAATAATCTCTTAAATGTCTGCAGGAAGTTCATGACTATTTGAAAACAATTTGTCCTGACCTACATATTTCTGAGGAGAATATGATGAAGATGCACCCTAACCATTGGTGAATTTAAGCTAGGACTTTGCCATGGCCATCAGGTATGATGCTTCTTTCTTGCAAGGTCGTCCAGATTCTTTAATGGTGTTTATTTCCTGTTATTGAACAAATCTTGTGGTTTTGAGGTTTTGAGATAACTAGTTTGCAGTTTCACCAGCTCAACCAAAAATACAAACTGGATGTATAAGCTGGGAAACACTAGTACATCAGTTATGATATAAATGTACCCATGTTATGTGGTTTAAACTTTAATTTGATTTGCCCTTTTGGTCAGGTTATTCAATGGGGTGATCTTGACTCGCTAGCAATGGTTCAAAGACAATGGGATGTGGACATTTTGGTAACCGGCCACACCCATCAGTTCACAGCATACAAACACAGGGTGGAGTTGTCATCAACCCAGGCTCAGCTACAGGCGCCTACAACAGCATCACCTATGACGTGAACCCAAGCTATGTGCTTATGGACATTGAAGCCCATGTAAGTAACTGTAATATAATGACGGTTAATTTTTGTTCATTTCTTCATTTATCTGTATTCTCAGAACTGACAACTGGCTTAATTGTTGTTCATTTCTTCAACGTAAATTTGCTTGTACTGGTATGTCGAAAATTTTTGCTGTTCTTTTTATATGTTCATCATAAGGTTATTATGAGTCTATGAACATGTTTTACAATTTGCATCTAGGGAAATTGCCAATTCACTGTCAATGTTATGCAAGTCATTGTGTAACTCTTCTTTCTATTAAGTCACTGACTCAATAGTCTATTAATTTAGGTGGAAAATGCCAGAAGCGACCATTAGGGGAAGAAAATTACAAATTGGCATTAAAGGGCCATATTTTATCTAATCAGGGTTTCTTGGTCTCAGAAAATTGCTAATTCTTTTTCAATGTTATGCAAGTCATTGTGTAAGTTTTTTTTTTTCCACTGAGCCATTGACTCAATAGCTTATTAATTTAGGTAAAAAAATGTCTGAAGCGACCATTAGCCATCAGGGAAGAAAATTGCTAACACTTTTCTTGGATGAGCCCACGAGTGGTCTTGATAGTGCAACATTTGTTGTGGTGCAAATGATCTTTTTCTTCTGTCTGCGAGTGAACCTGTCTAGTTTTGAGAAGCAAATAAGATCACAAAGAAGTAGTAAATTGCCTTATTGATATTCTTTCAAATTTTGATGGTTGGTTTTCGTTAAAACATTAATATATGTGCAGTTCTTTGCAGAAGCTGGGTTTCCATATCCAAGCAAAATAAACCCATCTGACCATTTCTTGAGATGAAGACTTAATTTGACAAAGTTACAACCACGTTAGAGAGATCTATGGGAAGATGATGAGTTTTTCTTTTGTAGTGCAGTGAAGGAACTGATAGCCCACATGTTGTACGAGTCGGAGAAAATGTCTGGTCGTAAGCTCAACAGAAGCTAAATAGTTTCACTTTCACAGAAATTAATTGGGTCTTGCTCCCTCACTTTCCACAATTCCTATTTGTACATTCATGATTGAAAAGTAGGGATATGTAGTCCCTCAGCGGCTAGCCCAAATTGAATGGTGAGATCTGTAAAGGTCAGTTTGTATCAACATCTTTATAGAAAAATTAGGCTCAACTCTTTCACATAATTTGGCTTCCTCTTCCTTGCTTCGAGAGGAAAAGAGACTGAATTCCCAAATAAGTGAACTGAAACTAAATCTACTGAGGAAAGAAAGATTGAATTCCCAAATAAGGGAAAGTCAAGTCAAGTTCAAGCTCATTCCTCACATCTTATCAAATTCTTTTTGCCTTAACCCTCTCTTTGAAAATGCCCATGAATAATCCATCACACCATAGTCGATGGGAAGCAAGTTCAACAAGAATCTGACTATGCTGGCACAGGCTTCGTCTCATAATTGGCGAGGTAAGACTTATCCATTTTTTAAAAACAGAATGTTCCTATTAGAATGGGATGGAACTAAATCAGCCTAAATTATCTATGTTGTTAAGATTTTTTTTTTTTAACTATCAAAAAATTTTATGTGTTCCCATCTATAAATACTTCATTCCCATTCTTTTTCACTCATCTTCTCTATGCAATATGGCGTCTTCCTGCTATTACTTTGTCGTCTTCTTCTTAAGCCTCTTCGTCCAGGCTTTTGCTACCGACGTCTCCTATGATGAACGTGCTCTAACTATCAATGGTGAACGTCGTCTCATATTGTCGGGCTCAATTCATTATCCTCGTAGCACACCTGGGGTAACCTCTCTATCATCTAATCTGATGTTTGTTTTATATACCTATGTGCAGAATTGCTTTATGCTTATATTGTTACGTGGATGTGAAAATTTTAGATGTGGCCTGAGCTAATCAAGAAGGCAAAAGAAGGAGGTTTAGACGCCATTGAAACTTATGTGTTCTGGAACGCACATGAGCCCGTTCGTCGTCAATACGACTTCACCGGGAACAATGATTTGATCAGGTTTTTGAAGACTGTCCAGGAAGCTGGACTGTACGCCGTTCTTCGTATCGGACCATATATTTGCGGTGAATGGAATTATGGGTACGTATTTATATATATTATGTTCAATTGAAGTTACATTGTTTGATGCTTAATCGGTCTGTATTTTTTGTGTATGTTTAGTGGCTTCCCTGTATGGCTGCACAACATACCTGGGATTGAGCTACGAACAGCTAATGATGTATTCATGGTAATGACTTTTTGTTTGAAACATATTATAAGAAAGTATGTTCATTATATATAACTGAAGTTCATGCAACTTGTACACGCAGAATGAGATGCAAAATTTCACAACTTTGATTGTGAACATGGCAAAGCAAGAGAAGCTTTTTGCCTCTCAGGGCGGTCCAATCATCATAGCACAGGTATAAATTCGATTCAAAAACATAACTTTCTGATTTTGTTCATGTGTATTCATGGAACCTTAATTGTTCTATTTTTGGTTTCGATAGATTGAAAATGAGTACGGCAATGTCATATCACACTATGGTGATGCTGGAAAGGCTTATCGTGACTGGTGTGCAAACATGGCCGAAGCTCAACACGTTGGTGTTCCATGGATTATGTGCCAAGAGGACGACGCCCCCAAATCAGTGGTTTGTGCATTTAGAAACACGTTCTTATATCTTCTACATTTAGACGTGATTTCTTATTCTATGTCTTCTACATTTAGACGTGATTTCTTATTCTATGTCGTGTTTAATTAGATCAACACGTGCAATGGTTGGTATTGTGATCACTTCGCTCCTAACAACAACAAGAGCCCGAAAATGTGGACAGAAAATTGGACTGGATGGTGAGATTTTTTCCTTCATGAATTGATATTGTTTTGGGATTTTCAAGTGTTGAGATTGTGATAAAATTTCATAGGTTTAAGAATTGGGGTGGATTAGACCCACATAGAACCGCAGAGGATCTTGCTTATTCGGTTGCCCGTTTCTTCCAAAACGGAGGAACATTCCAAAACTACTACATGGTAAGTAACTAAAAACCGAATGTTTTATAATTATCTATGTTGTTCTAAATGATTCTATTTGATGCTTTTAGTATCATGGTGGTACTAACTTCGGAAGAACAGCCGGTGGTCCATACATTACTACATCTTATGACTATGATGCTCCTCTTGACGAATTCGGTATAATCTCATAACTTGCACTTACAACATAAAAATCGTACAACACTGAATCTTGAATTTAATGTTATTGTTTGATTTATAAAGGCAACTTGAACCAGCCCAAATGGGGTCATTTGAAGGTACTTCATGAAACACTGAAGTCGATGGAGAAGACTCTCACCCATGGAAACATCTCTCACGTTGACATGGGTAACGGCCTTTCGGTACGATAAGTTTTGCATTCATGATAAGTTAATAAGTTATGAGCCTGAGACAAAACGTTCAATATAAAAATGTTTTTGTTTGGGTTTGGTTAAACAGTTTACAAAATACAGTACCGATTCGATATCCGGATGCTTCTTTGGCAACACAAATGGTTCAAGTGATGCTACAGTATCGTATGGAGGCAATGACTATAATGTCCCAGCTTGGTCAGTTAGTATTCTTCCAGATTGCAAAACTGAAGTCTATAACACTGCTAAGGTGGGTGCTCAAACTACCATCATGGTGAAGAAATCAAATGATGTTGACGATACAGCTGCGCCCCTCTCTTGGTCTTGGATGCCTGAGCACATTCATCACTCTGTTCTTCAACTCAAAAAAGCTGATTTCACTGCCAATCTTCTTATTGATCAGAAGGCTGCAGCTAATGATGCTAGTGACTATTTGTGGTACAGCACCGAGTAAGTAAAACAACTTCAGAAATGAACTTTGAAACTATGAATCGATAAGGTTTACATTGATCTGAACATTTATAAGTTTGATTATGTTTTTACAGAGTCAATGTAAACAAGGATGATCCTGTGTGGAGTAATAACATGACTCTTAGAGTCAATGCAACCGGTCAAGTCCTTCATGCATACGTGAACGGAAAGCATCTTGGTGAGGATGCTAGTAACACATTGATGCGTATGATATGACAGAATAGGATGCTAATTTAGTTTTGTTTTAGGCTCGACATGGGCAACATATGGAGTGTTCAACTATGTTTATGAGGAGAAGGTGAAGTTGCTTCCAGGAAAGAACATCATCACATTGTTAAGTGCCACAGTTGGACTGCAAAACTATGGCCCGAAGTTCGACACAGTTCAGAATGGAGTACCCGGACCAGTTGAGTTGGTTAGCCAAAAAGGCGACGAAACCATAATCAAGGACTTGTCATTTTCCAGATGGAGTTACAAGGTCGGTATGGATGGAGTTGACAGCAAGAAAGTCTTTCAAGAGAGCAACCAAAACTCTCTATGGCGATCTTCTGACCTTCCTCTCGATAAGATGATGACTTGGTACAAGGTAAATATCAATAGTTTAGAACTGACAATTTTTGGCTGAACCAATCAATATAAACGTGTATTTTTCAGGCCTCGTTCAAGGCTCCGTTGGGGACAGACCCGGTAGTAGTAGACCTAATAGGCATGGGAAAAGGGTTTGCATGGATTAACGGTCACAACATTGGACGATATTGGCCAAGTTACTTGGCTGAGACCGATGGTTGCAGTGTGGACCCATGTGACTACCGCGGTTCCTACTCCAATTCTAAATGTGTCACAAACTGTGGAAAGCCAACTCAACAATACTACCACGTTCCCCGTGACTTCCTCAACGAAGACAACAATACCATAGTCCTCTTCGAGGAGATGGGAGGAAACCCTTCCTACGTTGCGTTCAAGACCGTTACCGTTGGAAAGTCGTGTGCCCATGCAGAGGAGGGGACAACCGTCGTCCTCGCTTGTCAAGGAGGTGCCCACATTTCGGATGTTGAGTTTGTGAGCTTCGGTGATCCTAAGGGCGCTTGTGGAGAATTTTTTGAGGGCAGTTGCAAGAGTGACAAAGATGTGTTTGATGTAGTGAGAGAAGCTTGTGTTGGTAAGGAATCTTGCAGCTTGGATGTCTCTGAGGAGAGTTTTGGTTCTGCAGCTAATTGTGCTGCAAGCCTTAAGAAGAGACTTGCTGTTCAAGTTACTTGTAACTCTCATTAGATGAGATCTTAGTATTAGTTTTAGTCTTAGGTTATTCTTGGGTTTGTGTGTTGTTTTGTTATGAGGGGATATTGGATGCTTATTTTAGCAGTTTTTCAATAAAAGCAGTTTTTTTAGTTAATTGTTTATCTTATTGTACTCATTTAGTTTGGTTTAGCAGCTTCTCGCTCCACAGGTTTCTTCTTCTACTTCTTGAATCATTTGTTCCTCTTTTCAATTCATCATTTGTAGTTGCTGTTCAAGTTACTTGTAGGAAGTTCTTGAATGACCCATATGTTTGAAACTTTCATATGCCGTTTTGCTTATTTTTACATTTCTATTTTGCAGATAGAACCTATCTTGAGTTGAATTCTGTCACCTGGAATTTTGATTCAAGTTCATGCAGCAGTGTGTGAGTGACTAATAGATATTTCCCCTTTTCCTTTTCATCTTTGTTCATGTCATTTTGGGGAAAGTGTCCTATTAGGATGGACACTTATGTCTGTCATACATCGTAGTAAAGGGTGTGATCTGTCCATTTATGTGACGTCACACTCCGAATGGATTACATATTTTGTTAGTGTATGCCTGTTTCTGTTCGAAGCTTGAACAATTTCATTGCTATATCTGAAATAATTTGTAGATATGTGGGGAATTTTCATCCACCTATTTATAAATGTTACTAATTCAGGGGTGTGAATAAATAAGCATGTGTTTCATCATGGGTTGCAGGATCTTGTACTATGCTAAATGTTCAGTTACAGTTGGTAAGTACTACGGTTTTTCTCTGAAATTTCAGAAAGTGTTAATCAAGGTAGCAGAGATGATGGAAGAAGTTGATGGCAAATTCTGATTGTTTTTCTATTTATAGAGGACTTGTTGAAGAGTTATGTGAGTAGCTGTTAATTGATACTGTTTTTGTGTTTTGTACAGAAGAATGAGTAGTTTTTGGCATAAAAGCTCATGCTTATTTGACCTATATTGTCATTTTTCAGTTGCTGATTTTCTTTGTTTAGTATATCATGTATAGGCAAGTGGCTTGGAAGCAAGCAGATCCATCGCAACTGGGCCACAAAGGGTCTGTTGCTGGTGATGATAAGCATAGTTCAGATTGTAAGAGTGTGATGGACCGAACAATCTGGTAAGTTCACATACATAAATTCTGAGAGATATTGTTGATAGACTTTGAGACTGTACTTGAGTTTTTTTTTTTTTTGATAGTCTTTTCCTGTATGCATATATTGTTTTTGTTCACTTTGAAGGTTGAGCTATACTGAACGCATATTTGGAAATTGGAATTGTGAAAATTGGTAGAGGATTGATAGTTGGCAGATTGCTGATGATAAACATTTGTTACTGTTAATGTGTGTTTATGATACAATTCCAGCAGCTAAAGCTAAGCCTTGGAAATATTATACAAGGAAGAATAAAGCATGATTAATATTTCTTTCCTAGTATTTATTTCCTGATATTTCTTGATGTCTAACATTAATAATTGTTTGTTCAGTAGTTCCTAATTTTCAGGTTAGTTAGGCTTAGCAGATTCAGTCAGAGTTGTTTTCCTAATTCTTAGCTATAGTTTCATCAGTTAGGCCCATTCTCTAGACTAGTGGAGTAGTGGGTAGGTTACCTCCTGATTTGTGCCTATTTAAGGTGTTTTTAGCATCAGTTGTAATCATCTTTTTCATCATCAATATATCAGAAAACGTAGGAAGCTTTCCTGCACATATTCCTCTTGGCTAGATTCTGGCATTAAGGGTGGTACTTAACAATTTGGTATCAGAGCTTCTGATCCAATGGTGCAAACACGCTCCGGCTCCGGTTTCGACCAACAGAATCCTCAAGACCCCATCAATTTTCCGCCACCGCCCCCACCACCACTTCCTCCAAACACCAACTCCGACCAAAACTCTCCACCAAACCCCATCCTGAATACCTCCCCTCACATTCTCCAGGAACTCACAGCAGCCATTCGCACACTCTCAACCCGGGTATCGGCCATGCCCCAGTTTCCCCACGATGGTCATCCCGGGAGTTCTAATCGTGGTAATCAGCGTGGCCAACGGGTCTCGCCCCCTAGGCGTGATCCACACCGCTGGTGGGACGATCGAGAGGACGATGAAGATAGCAACCGAAGTTCTCAGGCCCAAAGGCGTCCAAGAGCCAAGATCGACTTCCCAAGGTTCGAAGGCGGTGACCCACGAGGCTGGATCCTCAAGGCTGAAAAGTACTTCCGCTACTTTCAAATCTCGGATGAGATGAAAGTAGAGGTCGCAGCAATGCACCTAGAAGGGGATGCCCTCGACTTGTACGCATGGGTAAACGGAGAGGGCGCTATTATAAGCTGGGAGGATCTCGTGCGAGTCTTCCAGGAGAGTTATGGGCCCCCCGAATTCCAGAATCCCAACGAGTACTTAACAGCCATCAAACAGACAGGCACGGTCGCTGAGTACCGCCAGGAGTTCGCTCGTCGGGCTGCTAGGGTTCACGATTGGCCAGATCACTGCCTCTTGGGAGTCTTCCTAACAGGATTGAGAGACGATCTAAAAACTGAAGTCAGAATTCAAAAGCCACGCACGGTGTTCCAGGCTGCCAGCCTTGCCCTGGAATATGAAGCCAAAGCTGGTCCGGGTCGAGGCCCAAAACCCGCCATAACTTCTTCCTACAATCGTCCACTCAACTCCACTTCAACCCTCTACAACCGACCACCCAACTCTTCATATGCAGCCCCACGCCCAACTTACCCCACAAATCAAACCACATCAGCCACCAAGCCACCGACCAACCAACCACTGCAGACTCGATCATGGGAGAATGAACGACAGATTCGCAGGGAGAAAGGCCTCTGTTATAGATGTGGCGACAAATTCTCTCCAGGCCATGTGTGCAAACCTACATTCTCCAACATGGAATCAGCTGGGGACGTAGAAGATACTCAGATTAACGCCGAAGAGGACGACGGCCAGCTTTATGAGGAGTTTATCGGTGAAGATCAGGCGGAGATATCCTTCCATCAAATCTCTGGCCAGATCAGCACCACGACAATGAAGCTGCGGGGCAAAGTGAACGATCACCTAGTTCTGATCTTAGTTGATAGTGGCTCAACTCACAACTTCATATCTGCCAAACTCGTCTTGGAGTTACAACTTCCCACTCGCAGCGTTCCAGGATTCGGTGTTACTATTGGAAATGGTGACGTCGTCGGCTGTGATCAGATTTGCCCGGGCGTAGTGATTCAGTTACCGGGCTGCATTATTACCCAGGACTTCTACCCGCTCGCCATGGGAGCTACCGAACTAGTACTGGGAGTGAAATGGTTATCCACCCTAGACACCATTCTCATCAATTGGCGGGACATGTTCCTGGTGTTCCATCACAATGGCAAGAAGCTCAAGCTGCAAGGTATCAAGCCGACTACTGAAGGTACCGGTCTCAGTACATTTCAGCTTCTAGACACCAGCCATCATCCTTTTCCCATACCGGCTGAAATACCACCTCTCTTACAACAATTCCAGCCGGTGTTTGAGGAACCAAACACCCTACCCCCTCCACGATCCCAAACACACACCATTCCCCTTATTCCCAACTACAAAACCCCTAACATCCGACCATACCGATACCCACACCATCAAAAAACTGAGATTGAGAGACAAATTGCAACCTTACTGGAAAGTGGTTTGATACGGCCCAGCACCAGTCCGTTTTCCAGCCCGGTATTGCTCGTCAAGAAAAAGGATCAATCTTGGCGTATGTGCATTGATTATCGCCAATTAAATCAAATCACTATTCCTGACAAGTATCCCATTCCGCTTATTGACGAGCTCTTGGATGAACTACACGGCGCTTCCATATTTTCTAAAATCGACTTGCGTTCCGGGTACCATCAAATCCGAGTCAATCCAGCGGATATCCACAAAACGGCGTTCCGGACTCATTCTGGCCATTACGAGTTTCTTGTAATGCCATTCGGCCTCACCAACGCGCCCTCCACATTTCAGGCAATCATGAATGATCTCTTTCGCCCATATTTACGCCAATTCATTGTCGTCTTTTTCAACGATATTTTGGTGTATAGCGCCTCTGAGGATTTGCACTGTCAGCACCTCAGATTAACTCTTCAGTTGCTGCAGGATCATTGTTTCTTTGCCAAGCCATCAAAGTGCATGTTCGGTCAGCCTGAAATTGCATTTTTAGGGCACGTTGTAAACTCAGCTGGGGTATCGGTCGATCAAGATAAGATCCAGACGGTTCAGGAGTGGCCACGCCCTTCTATAGTCAAGGAGTTAAGAGGTTTTCTTGGCCTCACTGGCTATTACAGAAAATTTGTTAAAGGATATGGCCTTATGGCTCGACCTTTGACGGATCTCACAAAGAAGGACTCCTTTTTATGGTCTGAGGCGGCTGAGGAGGCCTTCCAAGCTCTCAAAAATGCACTAACTTCAGCACCGGTGCTTCGCCTGCCCAAATTTCAGCCAACAGTTCACGGTGGAGTGCGACGCTTCATCAGAAGGTGTGGGCGCTATTCTCCTTCAGGCAGGTCATCCGATCGCCTATTTCAGTAAGGGATTCTCCTTCTCTAACCGATTTCAGTCTACTTATGACCGTGAAATGCTAGCTGTGGTTCTCTCTTTGCAAAAGTGGCGGCACTATTTGCTAGGATCAAGGTTCAAGGTACGGACTGATCACTACAGCTTGAAGTTTCTGCTGGAGCAGCGTATTACCACGAATACTCAGCAGCGTTTACTCTTGAAGCTGCTTCCTTTTGACTTTGAAATCGAGTACAAACCAGGAAAGGAGAACTCCGGCGCAGATGCCTTGTCACGGCGACCCCAACATGCTGATTTTTTAGCTCTCGCCATCCCTATCACAAGGGATTTTTCGGGCTGGGAAGAGGCTTTGCAATCCGATGCTTTCACCAGCGAGATTATCCGTACCAAGCAATCTGATCCAAGCTCTTTTCCGGAATTTCAGCTGGTCAAATTCAGGCTTTATTACAAGGGCCGGCTGGTTATTCCTAACTACAAGCAGTGGCGACAGAAGCTCCTTGCAGAATGCCATGATACCCCAGCGGCAGGCCATGGCGGGTTCCTAAAAACCCTTAAGAGGTTATCTACCGACTGCTATTGGCCACATATGAAGACAGATGTCCGGCTGTATGTTCAAAATTGCGCAACTTGTCAGCAAGCCAAGCACCAAACTTTAGTCCCCGCCGGCCTCTTGCAGCCACTACCGCTTCCGGATAAGATCTGGGATGATATCTCCCTTGATTTCGTCACAGGTCTCCCCAAATCGAGCGGTTTGACCGTCATCCTTGTTGTGGTTGATCGTTTAAGCAAATACGCTCATTTCATTGGGCTGTCACATCCCTTCTCAGCCAAGTCAGTAGCTGAAATATTTTTTCGTGACATCGTTCGGCTCCATGGGATTCCACGATCCTTATTATCTGACCGGGACCCGGTGTTTCTTAGTGCTTTTTGGACCGAGCTTTTCCGTCTCAGTCACACTACTCTCCGGATGAGCTCATCATACCACCCGCAGACGGATGGCCAAACTGAAGTGGTTAACCGGTGTTTGGAAGCCTATCTAAGGTGTTTTTGCATGGAGCAGCCACACCGTTGGAACAAATTCTTGCCATGGGCTGAGTTCTCGTACAACACAAGCTTTCACTCTTCTGCAGGAACAACCCCATTTCAGCTGGTTTATGGGCGTGAACCTCCAGCTGTACTTCCTTTTGTTCGAGGAGAAACGCGCCTGCCTGACCTAGAGGAGCAGCTCGAGTTACGGGATGAGATGCTGCAATGTCTAAAGGCCAACCTCCTGAAAGCTCAGTCACGCATGAAAAAGCAAGCTGACCTACACCGCCGTGAGCTGAATTTTGAGGAGGGTGATCTCGTTTGGTTACGGCTTCAACCCTACCGGCAACACTCCCTAGCTCGTCGTCGCAACCAGAAGTTGTCTCCCAGATTCTTTGGCCCATACAAAGTGCTTCGTCGGATCGGACCTGTTGCCTATGAGTTGGAGCTCCCTCAGACCTCCAAAATTCATCCGGTCTTTCATGTGTCACTCCTTCGTCCAACTCATGGCCAGGATACAAGGATCTCCTTAACCCCTCCTCCCATTAGTGATTCTCTCGAGCTATTAGTTCAGCCAGATTCTGTGGTGACCCATCGATGGAGGAAGTTCGGTGATTCTGAAATCCTGGAGCTGCTAATTCACTGGAAAGGGCGTCCAACTGAAGAAGACAGCTGGGAGGAATTTGACTTGATCAAACAACAGTTTCCTGCTTTTGGACTTGAGGACAAGTCCAATTTTCAAGGGCGGTGCAATGATACAATTCCAGCAGCTAAAGCTAAGCCTTGGAAATATTATACAAGGAAGAATAAAGCATGATTAATATTTCTTTCCTAGTATTTATTTCCTGATATTTCTTGATGTCTAACATTAATAATTGTTTGTTCAGTAGTTCCTAATTTTCAGGTTAGTTAGGCTTAGCAGATTCAGTCAGAGTTGTTTTCCTAATTCTTAGCTATAGTTTCATCAGTTAGGCCCATTCTCTAGACTAGTGGAGTAGTGGGTAGGTTACCTCCTGATTTGTGCCTATTTAAGGTGTTTTTAGCATCAGTTGTAATCATCTTTTTCATCATCAATATATCAGAAAACGTAGGAAGCTTTCCTGCACATATTCCTCTTGGCTAGATTCTGGCATTAAGGGTGGTACTTAACAGTTTATTCTTTCGTTCAGCTGCAAGGCTGAAGGCAATGGCAGATATGTTAGTTGTGATGTAACAGAGTTTAAATCCTCAGTACAGAACTGTCTGTGTGGCAATCTCGCTTCTGAGGCAATGACCCCTCTTTTTTACTTCTCTCTTTGTAGTCATTGAGCTTTATTTTTATGAAGTATTACACAATTCCTATTCTACTTCCCTGAAAGAATAATACTCTGCTACCAACTTCATTGATGTATTAAAAATCAGAGTCCAATGTCTTCCTTTTGGCCAGTGAAACCACATTGGCTGCGTTATGTCTTTTACGTTTGCGATCTGTATCAAGAATTTTATATTCTGTTACCAAAATCAGGATGAGGACATGGTTGTTGTACTGAAACGTTGATCTTAATGTTCTCTTCCAATGAGTCTTATTTGTTTAATTTATTCTGTTAGTTGTGATGTAACCGAGTTTAAATCCTCAGTACTAAACTGTCTTGTTGCAAATTTATATTATAACAGAATCATGACATATGCTGCTTTTGATCTGAAGATGTACGAGTTCAACAAGACAAGGGTTTTGGGTTTGTTAGATACAGTACTCGTGTTGAAGCTGCTCGGGCCATTGAACTAGGAAATGCTGGCTCTTGAGGCTTCTTTTGATGCAAAATTTGTTTACTTGAATGTACTCTTTTGATTTGGTTTCTTACAAGTTTAGCATTAGCAACTTTCCTTTCCATTGTTCTTGCTGCTTCTTTGAGGGTTGTTAAATAGACCGTCTAAAAATCTTAAACTGTACGGTTTGTTCACTTGCGCCCGTGTATCTTGTGTTGTCTTGAGTTGGCACCGATGAGGAGATGTCTTATTTGTATGTCTTTGTTGGTCAAGGCTGATTATGTATGATAACCTTGAGATAACTGTGTAATATGTCAGCATTTGCAAAGCTTTTCTTATTGGTTACATTTTTTTTAGCCTTTTGGTGTTATGCGATGACAGTTTGCTTTCACCATTGCTGAATCTTGTTACTGGCCGTTTGAGTCTGCAGTTGGAAGATTTTTTTTATCGTCTGTCTTTATGAGTTTACAAGGTTTGGTTCGGTTGTGAATTGTGCATCTGTTTCAGAATCGTTGATCCGTCTTTATGATTTAATGGTACAGGTTCGGTAGAGAATCATGTTGATCTATCTTTATGAGTTTACATGTTAAGGTCCGGGATAGTCCTTATCTGAACCTCTATATGGTCCGGTCAAATTCGCCTTTGTTTTCTCATATCTATTATCAAATGTGGTATGTTCCAATATTGCGCGATCAAGATAATCGATTATGGTGTATGTTTAAGTGAAATTCCGACGGGTTAGCTCGGTACATAAACCCACTAAAATTTTGGCAATCGCAGCAGTAGTCTATCAACCTTATATTATATTTTTATTAAGGCCAACTAGCCTAATCAGCGTCCATACCCACGGTTAACAATACAAACTTATGAGGTATGATAGCTTAATGAATGATATTATAAATATAATCCTACAAAATTAATATTAAATAAATAAATAAACTCTTTTAGATAATTTTACGCACATGCTTTTTTTTTCTGTAGTTGCAACAAGAATTTTTTGTTCTTCCAAACATGCATCAAGTTTATAAAAAAAAAAAATAAGTTCATTTCAATCACAGTAAGTTTTCATGTACCAATTACGTATTTCAATCACAGTAAGTTTTCATGTACCAATAAGCTTCAGCTTTAATAAGCTCCAATTTTGCAAATGATCCATAAGCTTCGGCTTTAATAAGCTCCAATTTTGCAAATGATCCATAAGCTTCGGCTTTAATAAGCTCCAATTTTGCAAATGATCCATAAGCTTCGGCTTTAATAAGCTCAAAATTTTCAAACGGACCTAAATCGCCGCTATATCCATTTTAGATATATCCATTGTATACCTACTTTATAAAGAGGAGACGGGTACTAATAGTACACTATAATAAGCTAGTTAGTCATTCCACTCTTTATAACATCATAATCTGTAATGGTATATCCATTTCATCATGTTGTTAACTTACTTTGAATGCAAGAGATACCAGAAGAAATAACAAGTTCAAAAGCAGCTCAGAAAAAGAGGAATATAACTCAAAACTCCAACTTATTGCAACATTCAAAATCAAGGAAGCTCTCCAGCTCTCATATGAACACATTCACCTGCATTTTCCAACAATATAAACTAACACGATTTCCAGCTACGTTTTCTCACTGTCCTCGTACTAGTTTGGCATTCAAGACAGAACAGCCATTACATCTGATGCCTTCAACACTATATACTGAGACCCATCACTGCCCTTGAACTCATTACCTGCATATTTCGAGTAGAGAACTGTATCGCCTGCTGATACTGAAACTGGCTTCCTCTTGCCTTCTTCATCCAAAGGGCCGGGTCCTACGGCTATCACCTGAAAATAGTGGTGATATGTGAACTTAAGCTGATACTCTACTTGTAGATCACTCAAGCTACATGAAGAAGGTTTCACTATACAAGCACTTGTTAAAAACGCAAAAAAATAGAAACGGAATGAAAGAAAGTGCATTAAATAGGACGAACTTACAGTTCCTATGGACGGTTTTTCCTTGGCAGCATCTGTCAACAGTAGCCCTCCAGCTGTTTTCTCCTCAGCCTCAGCAACCTGCACGTGTACAATATTCAAATTAAAATGTTCACATATACTTTGGAGAAAAATCTTTGTTGAACTAGTAACTAAACATTTTCACAAGCATCTAAGAAAACGGAAGTTGATTAACTATTGTCAATGATATGGAAAACCTGAAGAACTCAAAACAGTTTCACAAGCAGACTTTGTTGATATACATGTAAGAAAAAACATTCACTGATATACCTTAATGAGAATTCTCTCGTTTAAAGGCTTAAGATCTTTTATTTCATCAGTTTCGAGGATTCCAACAATGTCATCCTCCTTCAAGAGGAGATGAGTCGATCCATTGAACTCTAGCTCGGTGCCTGCATACTTAGAATATACAACTTGAGTTCCTGGCTGCAAAATCATCAACAGTTTAAGTTAGTGACAAACGGAGTAACACTGTCTCTTAGCAAACATTGCTTGGCAAACTGACCTCCAAGCTTATCTCAATCTTGTTCTTCCCGACAGTCCTTCCCTCTCCTAGGGCTACGACCTCGCCAGATTGTGGCTTTGTTACAGCAGTTGATGGAAGTAAAATACCACCAAGAGTCTTCTCCTCTGCAGCCTTAATTTTCACCAAAACTCTATCGGCCGTTGGCTTGACTGAGGTGAACTGCAAAACCAGACACAAACATATTGAGCCTACAAGTCTTGTGAAGCCAAAACTAAATGAATGTATTACAAGTTTACAACCAATCTGCCTGTGGCATATATATATATAAGCTAGCAAATCCTCATCCCCCTAGTGAAGGTTTGTTGCACTACCTTGTACAAGAAATCATTTTAGCTAATAGCTCAATGAAGATCGATTAGAGATTCCTAGGCTCAGGGTCATCACAACCAAGTCATTAGATGATTACAACAAATTAGAGTTGATCCAATGCGGCAATTCGAACTGGTCCAACCCATTACCTAGAATTAAAGAGGAAATGTAATTCACCGATTCGAAAAATCATATCTAGCCAAGCTGGGCTTGAAAGAATCTACTACAAATATATGTTCTCCAATCAAATTTTCATAATCCTCACCCGAGGATAACCAATATCCAATGGACAGCTTAAAAAATCCATTTCTTTTCAAGCTATATTAATCAAAGTCTATCAAGTTCTAATTCAACCACAACAATCATCAGCAGTGCTTCTCCAATCAATCAAATACAGATAGCACTAATAACACAACTCAAATGAAATAAAATTTTCAAAAAATCATATCTAGCCAAGCTGGGCTTGAACGAATCTACTACGAATATATGTTCTCCAGTCAATCTTTCATAATCCTCACCCGAGGATAACCAATATCCAATGGACAGCTTAAAAAATCCACTTCTTTTCAAGCTATATTAATCAAAGTCTATCAAGTTCTAATTCAACCACAACAATCATCAGCAGTGCTTCTCCAAACAATCAAATACAGACAACACTAATAACACAACTCAAATGAAATAAAAACCATGTACCTTTGGGGCAATAACAGTTGCAGCTTTGACAACCAAAGGCCTAAAACACCTGCTAGTTTGTTTCAATGGCGCAAAAGAGCATAGCTTGATAGGTGAAGACCTAAGCCCATCAAATGTGGGTAAAGCCCTTGTTGTAACTGTTGAAGCAGTGAGCTGTGAAGCTGCCATTTCCTGCAAAAATAAATTTGAAAACCCTAAACCCACAAATCAAAAGCTCGAAATCATAACAAACCCAGAACTTGAATGTCAATGGAAAGACTTGAGAACAAGACCCAGAAAGGATAAGAGCAATACAACAGCGATTTTACTAAATGTTAACAACTTACCTTGGGAATTTGAAGAGAAATGCCAGGAGAAGCGGGTTAGAGTTCAGGGGAGTGGATGAGGATATTGTAGGAGTCGCAGTGGAAAGTGGTGAAGTAGAAAGGATAAAAACCCTAGAAGGTTCAAGAACCAAAGATGAGTAGTTGTGCCGTGTGGAGTGCCATAATTAGTTTTGTTATTTCTTTTAAAACAAAATTTAATGATATTTTCTTAAAATTTCTTTAAAATATATATTCGGATCGTATATAAACGAGTAGGTAGGGCTGATACATGAGACAAGCTTCTCGGGCTCGCTATAAGAAGTAATGAACTGCTGTATGTATTCAGAGGAGAGTAATGGTACTTATACACAGCGTACACAAGAGATTTATGAGAGAGAAGAATCCCAATGATACTAACATCCCCTAACAACTCTAGATAGGATCTTAACAGCTAGAAGACTGAGTCTTTACTAATATCCCCTCTCAAGTAAGGCATACATTGGTAAGACGTAACTTGCTGAGTAGTTCCTGTAACCTTGGGCGTAGTAGAGGCTTCGTGAGAACATCAGCTAGTTGATCCTTGGTAGAAACAAAACTGACTCTCATCTTTCCTTGTTGGACTTGCTCACGCACAAAGTGATAGGCCAATGCTATATGCTTCATTCTAGAGTGAAAAACAGGATTTGCACTTAAAGAAGTGGCACCAATGCTATCACAGTATACCACAGGAATAGCTGAGACCTTAAGTTTGAGCTCGTTTAGGAGGTTTGTAACCCACAATAACTCAGATGTAGTGTCTGCGAGAGCTTTGTATTCGGCTTCTGTAGATGAACGTGCTACTGTTTTCTGTTTCCGTGAACTCCAGGATATTGGATTTGAACCAAAAAAACAGTAAATAACCAGTTGTAGAGATATAGTCTGTTTTGTCTCCGGCCCAGTCAGCGTCTGAATAAGCATGGAGGGAGGACGAAGGAGATGCAGACAAGTTAATGCCATAGTGCTTAGTGCCAGACAAGTATCTGAGTAGGCGTTTCAAGGCATTCCAGTGGACAACAGTAGGCTGATGCATAAACTGGGACAATTTATTGATAGAGAACCCAACATCTGGTCGAGTGAGGCCTAAATACTGGAGAGAGCCAACCACAGTTCTGTATTCTTGTGGTGACGGAATTGCAGGTTCATTTGCACTGTGAAGCTGATCTGATGGAGACATTGGTGTGGATACAACTTTTGCATTGTTCATGCCCACCTTCTGAAGAAGATCATCAACATATTTGCGTTGAGATAGGAAAATTCCAGTTGACGTTGGTAATACTTCAACACCAGAAAGTAGGTTAATCGACCCAGATCTTTGAGTGAGAACCTTGCAGACAAAGAAGCTATCAGCCTTGACACCATGGGGTCTGAGTTGCCAGTGACAATAATGTCATCCACATAGACCAATAAATAGATGATTGTCGGCGGTTTGTATAGAATGAACAAAGAAGCGTCTGCAATGGAGTTAGAAAATCCCAGGTGTAGAAGAAATACCTTTAGGGCATTGTACCAAGCTCTAGGAACCTGTTTCAATCCGTACAAGGCTTTGTTAAGTTTGCAAACATGTGTTGGTTTGGTAGCATCAATAAAACCCGGAGGTTGCACCATGTAGACAGATTCTTGGAGATTACCTTGCAAAAAGGCATTGTTCACATCCAGCTGCCTCAGGGACCAGCCTTTACTCAGTGCAATCGACAGAACCAATCGAACAGTGACTGGTTTGACTACTGGGAAAAATGTTTCGTTGTAATCCCAGCCGGGTCTTTGATGGAAGCCCTTCGCTACTAACCGCGCCTTAAACTTGTCCAGAGAGCCATCCGGCAAGTATTTGATCCGAAAGACCCATTTGTTTCCAACCAAATTTTTAGTCTCAGTTGGAGATACAAGAGTCCAAGTATTATTCGCAACAAGGGCATCATACTCCTTCTGCATTGCCAACCTCCATTCCGATGACCGAAGGGCTTGGGTGATGGTACTAGGTTCCTGAGGAGTGGTCTCGGTTAGGGTTGCTGTAAGGTTGAGCTTACGGATTGGTTTGGTAAGGTTATTTTGAGAACGGGTTATCATACCAGGGCGGGGTGGGGGCGGAGCTGGTCGTGGTTCAGGATTGGGCAAAGTGGGCTGAGCTAATAACAGTGTAGGGGTAGGAAGGTTTGGATGGGGGCGGGAATCCGAAGATTGGGGTGAATTAGCAGAGGCCGTGGCAGAAGGGGACGGGGCTAGTGGATTTGGGCTGGAAGGGGCAACAAGAACAAGCCCAAATTTAGACCATTCATTTGATTCAGCAGTGGTGGAACCAGTTGCAACAGTAGCAAGCTTTCTATAGGGCATTTCATTCTCCAAAAACCTCACATGTCTAGACGTGTAGATTTTTTTGGATTTTGGGTCCAAGCATAGATAGGCACTTTGGGTTGCAGAATATCCAATGAAAACACATGGAATTGACTTTGGTAAGAGCTTGTGTTTGTTGTATGGTCGTAACCATGGAAAACACAAGCATCCAAAACTTCTCAATTTCGAATAGTTTGGATGCATGTTTGTGAGTTTATGGAAGGGAGTGTCATTTTGAAGAGTGAGGGTTGGTAGGCGGTTGATCAGATAGGTGGCGGTAATCACGGCATGAGGCCAATGATCTAGTGGAATACCGGAATGAGTGAGTAAGGAAAGAGCGGTTTTAACAATATGACGATGTTTCCGTTCAGAAACGTCATTATGTTCTGGGGTGTGAGGAGGTGTTGTAAGGTGAGTGATGCTAGAATTACTCAGATAATGTCGGAGGGCAATATACTCCCCGCCATTGTCGGAGAATAGAATTTTAATTTTGTGTTGGAAGTAATTTTCCACCAACGAACGAAAGTTGATGAAGATGTCTTTAGTGTATGATTTTGATTTTATGGGATATACCCATGTGTAGCGTGTGTAATGATCAACAAACACAACGTAGTAGCGAAAACCATCGTAAGAAGCGATTGGAGAGCTCCATACATCTGAATAAACAACTTCCAATGAATGAGTAGAGGTAATTGTAGAATTATGAAAAGGTAACTTATGAATTTTATTAATGTTGCAAGAGCTACACTGTGTTTGATCAAAACGGGATAAACTGAAAGACAACTTATTAGCTAGAATACTAAAAACTCGAGACGAAGGATGTCCGAGTGTGTGATGCAAGATGGCAGGAGAGACTTTGATAACTGAGTTCACTTGAGGTGTATGATTTGGCCAAAAATACACACCGTCAATGCAAGGACCCTTAAGTAATGTTGTGTTAGACGTGAGGTCCTGCACATAGAAACAATCGGACTTAAAAACGACTGCATAAGAAGTATTTTCGGTGAGTTTGGAGACCGAAATGATGTTTTTAGTCATTTGTGGAACACACAAAACATTTGATAAGTTAATATCGACGGTAGGAGTTGATTTAACTAGAGAGCCGGAGTGTGTAATTGAGAGTCCCTTACCGTTGCCAACATGGATATCATCTGGACCCGTGTAAGGACAGTGAAGCGCCGGGTTTTCGAGATCATTGGTTACATGATGGCTGGCACCACTGTCAACAAGCCAGCTTTGGTTAGTTGTGGTAGAGGTGGTAACATTGGCCTGCGGTGTTGAAGGAAACCGGTTTGATGGTGGTGGGTCAATAGTGGGGTGTTGAGCTCGAAAGACTCGGCACTGGTTCAGCACATGTCCTACTTGACGGCACCATTGACAACGACCTTTGAACGGTTTTGGTATGCTAGTGGTAGCAGGCGGTGAGGTTTGTGATTGGGTTTGAGATTGGCGAGGGCTAGTTTGAGATGGAGTGGAGGGAGACCATGTAGGATTAGAGTATTTACCTTGGTTACGTGACGACTTGGACTGTGTGTTGAATGCCGTCATAGGCGTTGTTGTGGTCTTCTCCCTGACCTTCAGTGTCAACTCATGGTTAATCAACTTCTCGTGCAGTGCCTCAAAGCTAATCGCAGTATCTCGTGCATTGATTGCATGAATAATGGGAAGATATGGTTCGTCCAGTCCTCGAAGTATATAATCTGTGAGGTCTTCTTGTGGAACTGGCGAGTCCAGAGAAGTCAAGAGATTGGCTAAAGAGCGAATCTGTTGAAGATACACCGTAATAGAATCAGTGCCTTTCGTCACCGATCGTAAACGATCTTTTACTTGCTTCACATGGTCACGGGAGGGGTTACCATAAGTTAATCTGAGGGTTGTCCAGACGCCATGGGAAGTTGTTTCCGCCGCAACGAAACCTGCCACCTCAGATGATAGTGTGCCTAGAAGAGCCCCATAGACAAGCTTGTCTTGTCGATGATAGGTTTGATATGCAGGGTTTGGTGTTGATGAGTTGTCTAAGGTTGTTGCTGGGACATCTACTGTACCCAGAACATACCCCTGAAGGTCGAACCCTTCAAGTGTAGCAATAACAGCCTGTTTCCAATTGAAGTAATTGGTAGGAACCAATTTGATGATGTTTGTCAAGACAACAATCGTAAAGGGTTTTGTGGGTTCGTAAGGGTTTGTGAGAGAGGATGCAAACTCAGTCATAACTGTGTTTCGTAGAGAGTAAAAAAAAGTGGTTTTGTGGATCTATGGTTCTGATACCATATAAGAAGTAATGAACTGCTGTATTCAGAGGAGAGTAATGGTACTTATACACAGCGTACACAAGAGATTTATGAGAGAGAAGGATCCCAATGATACTAACAGCCCCTAACAACTCTAGATAGGATCTTAACAGCTAGAAGACTGAGTCTTTACTAATACTCGCCTCGCGTTCGGCTTGTCAAAAACTCGGCTCGGGCTCGGCTCGTTTATAAACGAGCCGAGCTTGAGCATGACAAAGCTCGGCTCGTTCGGGTAAAGCTCGGCTCGTTCGGCTAAAATAACATTATATGATCATTAATTTAGGCGAGCTATTCAGGCTCGGCTCGAGCTAGGCTCGTCAAAAGCTCGGCTCGGGTTCGTCTCGTTTGTAAACGAGCCGAGCGTGAGCATGCTAAGGCTCGGCTCGTTCGGCTCGTATAACACCCCTACTCGGAGTAGGGGGTTTTATATTAGCCGAACTACTTTAGATTCAAAAAAAAGCTCAAAGAAAAAGTAGTTTACCGTTCAAACAAATCAAATATAAAACATATTTAAAACTCGGTTCAACTCGTTTATAAATGAAAGAACTTGAGCTTGTCAAAAAGCTCGCCCCTACATAAACCAAAACAAACTTTAAAATTCATAAATGAAAGAAAGAATTAGATTAAACAGGTTTTTTTATAAAATTTTGTTTTATAAGCCTTCTAATTTTACACTATATATATTTTAGATTAAAAAAATTGAATTAAATAGGATAATAGTGAAAGATGACACAGATAAAATTCCCTCATTATAGAAATTACTTTTATTAAATAGATTATAAATTTATGTACACAAGTAATTTAAAAACTCAATCACTAATTTATATTAAATTTCTATAAATATATAAAAATTTATTTTTTGAGATGCCTAAATAAAATATCAATTTTGCAAAAGTATGCATAACCTTTAAATTATACAAATTTTCTTAAATCTGTCAAAAAGTACATTGAAATTCCCTTATTTTAGAAATATCACAAAACTAGTTCTTATTTAAAATTTTTTTTATTAAATACCTTTTTAATTACCTCAAATATCCATTTTAAATAATAACTATCATGAAAGAAAATAATTTGGTGAGAATTTAAGTTGTAAATTCACTCGAAAAAATTAAAATAATTAATATATTTATATAAAACACGATACATGCATATAACTTATACGGTTTATGAGACTTGTTGGAAGCGAAAATTATTCAAATTAACTAATATATTATAAAACTTATGAAAAATTATGAGATTTTATGATTTATTACAAAATTAATGAATGAACCCATATTTTCAAGTTAGGATAAATAACAAGTAATTTTGGTATATCTAAGACTTAAGGGGTGTTTTTTTATAAAGTATAAGATTTCAAGTACTTTTGTGTAATTTCAAAAATCTAAATACAAAGCTATAAATTTTAGATTATAACATTGTATTAGTTTGAGATTTTTGTAAAGTATTTCTTATTTTTGGCTTATGCTTTCATAATTTGTATTAATTTACATTTAAATATGTTTTTTTTCTTCTTATTTTCTATGAGCGATAAATTTTAGGGTTGTGCAATATCGGACCGGACCGGTTCCAGTCCGGTCTATGGTCCAGTTTTTAATGAAAATCCGGGTTACGGTCCGGTCCGGTTTTTGGACCGTATAAAATCGTAACCCGAGTTGGACCGTAAACTACGAATTTCCGGTCCAGTCCGTTCCAGTTCGGTCCATTCCGGTCCGGTTTTGGACCGGAAAACCTCACCAAAATTGCACAATTAAGGTACAAACCGTTCCAATCCGGTCCGGTCCGGTCCGCAATGTTCAAAATTGCACAATTTATGTACAAACCGGTCTAACCCAGAACTGGACCGGTCCCGGTCCGGTCTACAGCCCAAGGTTTTCTTAATTTACGGTCCACCGGTCCGGTCCGGTCTGGACCGTATGCACAGGCCTAATAAATTTATCCTACGTATCACTTCTAATTATTCTTTAGAAATACTTTTTTTTTTTTTTTCTAGCTGAAGGTAATCGTCTTCTACATCCCCTCTCTCTCTCTCTTGACCGTCGAGCAGCTCCCCATCTCTACTCTCTCTCTCGCTGGATTGATCGCTCGTTTCCCATTACCAGCGCTGCTTCTCCGTCTCTCTGTTGAAGCTATAACGTCTCCCATCACTGGATCACTGGATTGGTAAAAACCTAATCAGGTTCTTCATCTTCCCTCTGATTTTTGCTGGAAAGGTTTACGTTTTTCAGGATATGTTTATCGGATGTGTTCTAAAGGTTTGTTGTTAGAATTTGCTAATAAAATTGAGAAGATGTTAATGTTAATTTGGACAAGTGGCTATGTTTGAAGTTTGAATTAGGGTTGATCATCCTATGTTCATTTGGTTATGCAATTGCTGTACAGATGTGCATTGCTGACAACTGATATGCTATTTTTCATTTGTTTTGTTCGTGATTTTGTCTTGCTTGAACTATGTTGAGCAACTGCTTACGATGCTGGGATAACCGAATTTTAGATTATGAAATGCGTTGAGCAGAATGAAGAAATCAAATGGTGAATGAACTAGAATAGAGCAGTCTATTGAGAAAAGAACCTTTCCATTTCCTAGAAATCAGCCAAACTTGTTTAGGGCTCCATTCAGTTTGTTGTATTGTTTGCCCTTTTCCATTAGATCTAGGTCTTCCTTCCCACTTTCGGCTGTTGTAGATCTGTTACCAGCTTACCGCAAGTGACCTTTGTTGAATTTATTTGCAGAATTGTTCATGGGTTGTTTTTGTAGGCAAAGTTAGCTGGATTTTCAATATGTTAAAGGGAAGCCCTCCCGAAATGTAACTGGGAATTATAGAAATCAAGTATTTCCTTCTCAGGGAATGATTAATTGCTATTTTGTAGTATATGTTCACATTTGGCCTTTCATTTTACGCCTAGGGTTTGAAGCTTTTGGTGAAAAAGAACTTTAGTTTTTACAATTTACTGTGTTTGGCTTGCAGATCTATCTCTAGTCTGGAAAGAGAGTAAAAGGAGATGGTGTTGGTGTTGGCTATAGGGGATTTACACATTCCTCATAGGGCCCCTGATTTCCCAGCCAAGTTCAAGTCTATGCTTGTTCCTGGCAAGATTCAACACATCATCTGTACGGGAAACCTTTGTATTAAAGTATGCCTCTTCTTTCTAGTTGTACGCTTTTTTTCTTCTCTGCCAACTGATATGGACATTTGCTACGCCCTTCGTTAAGTAATTTAGTAATCTCGTCGAATTTTGACTGGATTAAGGTGTATATATGCCTGCTAGTTAACTTTTTTGATGTATAACAGTAAGCATCTGGCTATCATGAACATTTGACATGAATATCTGAGGACAAATGTAGTACAGAATTACTTGTTAATGATTGGCTTATGGTGCATGGTGCATATGGCATCGTGCAAGAAAGCAACAGATAATATCATAATACTACTCACGGTGCATTAGGCTGGTCATAGTAGTTGGTTATCAACCTCAGCTGTGTAGTGTGTTTGTCTTTGTTTTCCAAATCATTGGTTAGAAGATAAAGAATGTGTGTGAACTGAGAATGTTCAGCAATCATCACTAGTAATATTTTTCTAATTGATTTTCCTTTTCATCCATTAAAGACAATTATTCTGGGATTTGCAGTACTACAAACCATGTATTGTGACTGTTCTGTTACAGACCCGACTGTTGTTTCAAAGAGACTATACTTACTCTGCTACAGATTTAGTATGTTACTTCAGTGAAATATGGGATAAATTGACTATATAAACAATATTTATTCAAAAATGATAGAACCATTAAGCTAACTACATAAGTTATAATCTTTTAAATGTCTGCAGGAAGTTCATGACTATTTGAAAACAATTTGCCCTGACCTGCATATTGTCCGAGGAGAATATGATGAAGATGCTCGCTATCCAGAGACCAAAACCCTAACCATTGGTCAATTTAAGCTAGGACTTTGCCATGGCCACCAGGTATGATGCTTCTTTCTTGCAATGTCTTATTTAATGGTGTTTATTTCCTGTTGTTGAAGTAAGCTTGTGGGTTCTCTGACCTGTAGCCTTGGTCAGCCTATGTCCTACGGTTTCAACCTTAAGATACCATATTACTATGGTTTATTTTATCGCCTATATGATATTATTGGACAAATCTTGCGGCTTTTGGGTGTTGAGATCACTAGTTTGCAGTTTCATCAGCTCAGCCAAATGTACAAACTTGATGTACAAGCTGGGAAACACTAGTACATAAGTTCTGATATAAATTTGCTCGTGTTATGTTGTTTAAACTTTAATTTTCTTTGCCCTTTTGTTCAGGTTATTCCATGGGGTGATCTTGACTCACTAGCAATGCTTCAAAGACAGTTGGATGTGGACATCTTGGTAACCGGCCACACCCATCAGTTCACAGCATACAAACACGAGGGTGGAGTCGTCATCAACCCAGGCTCAGCTACAGGCGCCTACAGCAGCATCACCTATGACGTGAACCCAAGCTTTGTGCTTATGGACATTGATGCTCTCCGTGTTGTTGTCTATGTCTACGAGCTCATTGATGGCGAGGTCAAGGTTGACAAGATTGACTTTAAGAAGACTGCTTCTGCCCCTGCTCACTGATTGTAAGAATAATCTGAACTCAAGGTTCTACTTCCTTTCTGATTTGGTTTCTTATCAAGGTCATGAGATTTTCAGCATTGTAACAAGATAAGGTGAAGCTCTTTTAGGCAGTTATTTTCGGTTTGTTTCAAATGGGTCATTTGGTGTATGTTTGAATCCACATTGTCTTTATGCTCTTCACATATGAACGGGCGCAATTCGTGTGGAGGAAGATGTTGATTCCAGCCGAACTCGTCATTTCGTCAATAATGTTTGGAAATTTGTTGTTCACTAGATTCAGCCTTTTGGATATTATTTTGTTGTTAGAGAATTAGCTGTTGTCTTGTTGCTCTTTGTAGACACTTTTGGGTTTGTTTGGCAGATTGTTTATAAGTGCATATTATCAGCTGTAAACTGTTTATACGAGAGTTTTTTTTTATCGAAAAGGGATCCGAGGCACCAGACAGTCTGGTGGCTCAAGAGACCGTTAAAAAAGATCGTAAAAAGACTAACGGATAACTGTCGTGAAACAGAAGAAGAAATCGAATAACAAAAAACCAAGAGTCTGAGACAGGCGGCGTGCTACAACAAGCATGGGAAGAGGGGGTTTATACAAGAGTTATTGTTGGAGAATAGAGATATAAGTTCCACATTGAAAGTTGTGGTAATTCTAAACCTAACATATAAAGTCGGTGGACTACTTCTCTTGTCGTTAGACTACTTCTCTTGTCGTTAATTAGTTTTAGGATGAAACCTCATCGGGTTTGTGTGTTGGGCTTGAGTCTACTGTACATGTGTCCTCGTATGCACACGATCATCGGGTTCTATCCGGTTTGACTAGTAACGCTTGGAAGCCATTGAGAGGGAGGTTATCCCTTTAGTGGTTTACTAGAATCAACCATTTTTGCACTGATGGAAGAATTGGAGGTTGTGTCCGATGGAAACGCAAATCTTCAATCTGCCATCTTCGGTGAGGGGTGATGGCGAGGGGATTCGATCGGTGGTTGAATGAAAGATGGGAGGTTATCCGCTCATCGTTGATGGCTTTTCATCAAAGGGTGAGGGTGGTGGAGCGGAGGTTGAAAGGAGGCCGGGTGAAGCCATTGGAAGATGGCGGTGAAGCCAATGAAAACTACGGTGAAGCCATTGAAGGTGGCGGAGGTAAGGGTTAGGTTAGGTTTTTGTTTAAGCTCAAATAGAGCGTTTTTCTCGATGCTTTCATTGTTTAGGCGAACACTTTTTAATTCAAAGTTTGGGTACTATTCGTTTTAAGTTTTTGTTCGATTAATTCTTGTTATTTGTAATGATTCATACATTTTTGTTCAGTTAGTTTGTATTTGTATAAATGTTTCATGCATTTTTACAAGAAAAGTTTTGTAGTTGTTACCTTGTTAGCTCAAAAAATTGTTTAATTCGTTCAAAATTTGCATAGGGTCCATTCTTTTTTTTTTTTAAATCAGCGGTTCATGCATATTTTGTTTACTTTATAAGTTTTGAAGCACATTAATGTCTCTACAGTATCACCATGGAGCCTAGAACAATGAGGACTCACCACTCGTTCACCCATACTAAAAGCACTTTCAGAAGCTACCGTGGATACAAGATTAGCCAAAATGTCTTTTGCGATCTTACGCAAAGTTGGACACTTTAGATCAATTTTCCAAAATTTAAGAACATTAAAATATTTACTATCAGGTAATACAATTTCTTCAAGATAATAGCTCATGCTTTACGATAGCCTTCTCTTCCGGCTTTTTTTAGACTGACCAAAATCATCATCATCATCATCAAAACGTCTTCCGACTTTATTGAAATACCATTCAACACATTTCAATTTGTCCCTTGGGTCTAAGAATACCTCTATTGCCAAAACTCCACTAATTTAAACGTCTTATCTTTGTATATCTTGATAATTTAGGGTTTTTATGTTTTTATATATTTACTTTTTTTTTTGTTGATCAAGAAGGTAAGAGACTCGATTACACCAAACATACTTGGTGTATCGAGAGGCCGACAACCGGCAAACGGGCAAACCGTCATGCAAATACAAAACCAAAGAAGGAAACAATACAATCACTGCAAGCAAAGACCGAAAAAAGTGAGAAAGATCCAAAAAACGGAACAACTACTCCTTGGGAGAAGACGCGGAACACTCGAGGCTAGCAAAACATGGAGAGGGCACAGGCTAGATGTAATGGCGCAGTGTCTCGCCGCCGGGAAGCAGGATGGTAGAAACCTTTTTTAGGGGATGTCATACCTCTTGCGGAAATGTGGATCCACGACGTTGCCCCCACCTAGATGGAGGATCTTCGGAGACCTCGAACACAACCACGATCACAATCAACACGATCAACAGGGGCATGTGACTACGGCATCTTCCAAGACAATCGTTTAGGCCACACTCGAGAAACATCTTCAAAAAGGAAAGTCATCCCAGAATTTTGGAAGGATGAAATCTGGATTCCAAAAGCTTGGAATAATTTATTTATTTTAAAAACTAATTTTTTCTTGCTCATTCATAACATTAATGTTGGAGGTTAATTTTGTGGTTGTTCTTGTGTGGATGGATCATTGTCCTCAATGATAACAGTTGTTCATATCTGAATACTTAATAGTTAGGCATCTCTTGTTTGTTTTTTATTATCTCAACTTTTTATTAACAGCATTGCACTGCTCAATTAATAGGTTCCTTTACATATAATTATCTCCTTTTTCATGTTGTTCATTTGCTTCATTGGATAACACACCAAAAGCATTGCATTGCTCATTAATAGGTTTCTTTACATATAATTATCTCTTTTTTCATGTGGTTCATTTACTTCATTGGATAACACACCAAATAAAACAATTCGTTCACACCATGGATTAGAACACATTTGCTTCATTGGATAACACACCAAATAAAACAATTCATTCACACCATGGATTAGAGTCCAAGTATCAAAGGCATATACCCACTGTCCTTTATACAACTAGCAACACAGTTCAAATTCAAAGATGCTTTATTGTTCAGATTTAGTAGCATATAATCACTGTAGAAGATATGCCATATAGGCGTGGTTCTCGATTTTTCATAGGAGGAGATCTAGTAGCTTTATGAGTTTTATTCCATCTACAATTAGCAACGCCATTCCACATGAGGACCATTGGTCAAATAAAACCAAAACCGAGCGGTTGATTAGTCATAGTGTTGTATACATAGTTTTTCTTCCACCAAGATATTCGGAAGTCTCGTAGCCTATTAAGAAGGGGTTCTCGTAAGGTTTCTAGCAGGATGAAACAATCAAATAGACCAAGCATGAATTTGGGCAATGGTTAGGTAAATTAGAAATAAAGAGATGTGTTTGTTCTGAATGTTAGATAGTTTTTGAGTGGTAGATATGTTCATTGGTAGAGTAACATAAATCAGATTAGGTTTCTGAATAATAGAAAGGATCATTAGCAGATAAACATAGATTTTCTTAGATTGCATGTACCAAAATAAGTTAGTTGAGCAAAAACCAGAGGATATAGTTGTTGTGTTGTTACTTCTAGCAATGAAGAGAGATTTATTCAAGAATCCAATTTGAGCACCTCGTTTCTTTGATTTGATTCAGTTGTTGTTCTCAAGACGTTTATTCTCATACTCAATTTGTTGTTCTCAAAACAAGAACAAACACATTTTTCAGTCATTTTAGGGATTTGTCGATCTCCACAAGAGCGAGGAAATCATACGATTTCTCCACTGTTGTAGTATCCCGCAAAACTGAGATCCGGAAATCCCAATTGATGGAGAAATTGTTCGGACAGTGAACAAAGGCCACAAGATAGAGGGAAATATGCCAGGTGGAACATCAAATATTGGGGTAAGGCTTCGCTTTGAAAACTCCAAAGAAGCAGTAAACGAAATCTTGCCCCGACACAACGAAGGGTTTTCTTCCTTGCCGTTGAAATGAAGTCCGTTCGTGAGTCAGTCTTCTTCTTTATTCTCCTTTTGACAAAGTTGAGCCAGTGACGGAACCAACCACATCACCAACTGTAGAGCTCTCGAAACTTCTCAGATCTTCATCAAAACGGAGATCAATCTTGAAGTTTATATTTTGAGGTTTAGATCTAGGGTTTCTTGACTGCGTCTATAATGAAGGAAGCTTTGGTTCGTGAGTAGCGGATCGATTTGGGGATTGTCGAGGTTCCCATCAATTTCTTTGTTTCTTCAAGAAATTGAAGTAGGAAACCGAAGTAATCGTTGAAAGAGGTTGGATGTGAGATCGATTTGGGGGCTTTGACGCTTTGAAGGGCTGAGATTTGCAACAGCAATGGCTGTTTTGTGATTTTCGGGTTAGGGATTGCTGGTGATTTTTTGGCTTTTGGAGGAAGACACTCCAGCGCGTAGAAGCGCGTTCTCTGGGTTAGGGAATAGGGTTTTTATTCTAACTTTATCTTATGTTTTTATATATTTACTAATTTAAATGGGTAGAATTTTGGATTTTTTTATTTTTTTTAAATACTTTATATGGGTGATGTAGGGCAGGTGAAACGAGTGGTGGATCGTTGTACCTATACCCATACCCACCCACCACCCATCAATTTCACCGTCAACCGCCAACCACCCGAAATTCTTCGGGTTTTCACCCACGCATTCGGGTCGGTTGACCGGTTGGATCGAGTAGTTCAACACCCATTTCCATCCCTATATATATACTATCTGAATTTTTGTTTTTATGGAGAAAACCAAACAAGTAAGAATGTGATGGTTTTTGGCATATAGTAAAAGTACCAAATATGGTTTGGAAGAGGTGAAGGGGAATTGAATGGTGAAGAATTTAGAAAGAGACTTGGCCTTATTCTTATTAGACAAGTGGTTTAGTGTAGGGTTGCTCAAAAAAAAGGGTAAAATTTTGACAATGTATATAAAACGTTTTACATTTTTTTTAGATGGTTAACATTAATTTATGTAATTTTTGACTTTTTACTTTTAATGGATTGGTTGTAAGGAGTTTTGATTAATAAAGGGTAAAATCATGTTAGAGATAGACTTTATGGTATCTTAATAAATTTAGTTTTATCTTAATTTATATTTATTTATGACTTTATATATGTTGATAAATCAATGAAAAAAATATAAAAATATATTATTTATGTTATTTAATATATTTTTAAAAATCGTATCGGATGTTCGAATATTTATATTATTGATTAGGGAGTATATGAATAAACTATTGTTTGAAATACTAACATTTCACTCGTTATTTAAATTAATCAATTGTGATGAAAACTGTTTATTTGAAACAACAATTATCTCGAGTCTCCACCGTTATCCTATTCTCGAAAATTAAATTTCTTCCTACATATATTCACTATTTATATGATTACAAAAAGACCAGGTCTTATGGATAAATACATAGAAAAACGTTCAACAAAAACGGAAATTATAATGATGAAAAAAAAAACAACGTTGAATGTGCCAGAAAGGAGATATATTGTATATGTACGTGTCATAAGTCGAGTATGTCCGCCTCGCAAAACGCGTGTTATGAGTGTGCGTCTTATGAGACACACATACCAAACACACGCCATGAATTTGGGATGTGGATCTGATTTAAATTAACGTTATATAATCGTTCTTATCTCTAACATACCGATCCGTTCTCATCATGTACATCCCTAGTTACAAATATTATTATTTTTACTATTTATAAAAATAGTATTAAAATTCTATTTTAGATCATTTCCGGAGAAAAAACGATCCCTTTTTGTAATAAACAATTGTACACGTGTCGACACTCTGGCAATAATTAGATGAAATGATTAAACAAAGCCTATTACTCTAAGTAAGAAAATAATATAATTAATAGAGGATAATTACACGTGATGATATAATCCATCTCATATTCTTATGCTAAACATGACGAATTAAGAAGAAACAACATTTTAACAAAATTAAAAAAAAAAAAACTTTATATAACTCGGTTGCTATGATTTCGATAAAATCAAGAATCGGAATCAAAATTACTTATATCAATTTTTATGTTTGATAGCAAGCAAATTATTAAAACCAGTGATTTTCTTGAACGAGTGAAACCTAAATTTATTTTTGAGCTCGAGTCATTATTATGATTCTTAGTTTTTTTTTCAGCTAAACTTTTAAATTCAACAAAAAATTTAAATGATTTCTTATCCCAATCTAATTATAATTTTTTGAAACACACATTTCTACAATAAATACTTTTCTGGATCTGATATTTTTCGAATTCGACCAAATTTGGACTAAAAGTAAAGTCTGTTTATCTGGATCTGAGCCAATCCGACTATCGGGTTTGAACTTGTGTCCGACCCCATCCGGAAGCACGGGTAAAATACCCAATAGAACAACCCATTTTTAAAACTTTTTATTAATAATTATAATATGTTAATATATGTTATGCAATATATATAATCAATGTACAATAATTTATTTTGAAACCATCCTTTTTTTTCTAACTGGACTTTTAGAGTTAATCGTATCCGATTAAGCTTCGCTCTTATCTGAGCCCGTCTCTCCGTTTTTCGAACGAATAGGTCGGAATTAGGATTGTTCAAAGGTCCGGAACAATGCATACCGGAAATGAACTGAACTATTCGGTTCAGGTCTGGTCCAAAAACCGGTCCAGGTCCAGTCCAAAACCGGATGAACCTAAAAAACTTGTGATATTTACTAAATCATAGGTCCGGACCGGAACAATACCTATACGTTATAGATTTTTTTTGTCAAAACAGGTTTGGACTGGACCGGATCGACTGTAGACCGAATTGGTTGGACCGAGGAACAAACCCGTTAGTTTCAGTCCGATCCAAAAATCGAACCGAACCGGAAAAATGTATAGTCGTGGAATGATGGGGTGATGGGGTCTAACCTTCTCTTTACTTTCCTCGAGTAACATGGCGGCTTTCTTAGAAGGACAGGCCCCACCCACTTAAATTAGATCACGAGCTACTTCTATCCACGAATTCCCCTCCCACGTGCTAATTACATTTTTCTAGCCGCGTACTTCCACGTCACCTTTGCCACGTGTACACTCCTTCATTGTCTCTCTCCTCGCTCTCACTGACTGCACTCACTCAACTCTTCCCATATATATACCCTCAGCCTCCTTTCCCCAAACAACAAAGCAAAACCAAATACAGAAAAGGAAAAAAAAAGTCAAATTCGAAGCTAAAACGAAAAAAAAAATGGTGATGAAGTCAGCAGCATCAAGTTCGGATCAAGATCCGAACCGGAAATCGGCGGAGTTGAAGTATATCGGCGTGAGGAAGAGAAAATGGGGGAAATGGGTATCTGAAATCCGGCTACCACATAGCCGGGAACGAATATGGCTCGGCTCATACGATACACCTGAAAAGGCGGCGCGTGCTTTCGACGCTGCTCAGGTTTGTCTCCGTGGACCTGCAGCCGCCAATCTTAATTTCCCCGACAACCCCCCGCAGGTGAATTTTGATTCACGCCGCCTTTCACCTTCTGAGATCCAAATTGCGGCCGCCGCGTTTGCGAATTCCGATGTCACCCACCAGCCGCCGCCGTCTCCGCCGTCGCCGTCGCCGTCTTGTTCGCTTTCGATCTCAGATGGGACTGTACAGTGGGAAGGTTGTGACGTGTCGTTTGATGGTGGGCCCGACCAGTTTTATGATTTTTATGATTTTAATAATCCATTGGATTCGGGTAATTACGTGGCGGATTTCGGATTGGGTGATTTTTACGCGCCTCAAAATTCGGATAGTTTGGATTATTACGAATATGATCATTATAACGGGTCGGTTTCAGAGAATTCATTTCTTTGGAATTTCTAGATTTTATTATAAATATTTGTATTATTCTAACGATCAAAGTCTCTAATATTTTTTGAGACTTTAGGCTATATTTAATTTTGTTTTTTTACTATAAATGTATAAGTCTCTTTTACAAAAATGATACATAATTGTTTAATTCAAATCTCTTCACAATATTTATCTACATAAACATAATGTAGATAAGTTTATAATTAAACGTGCTTACTTACTAGAAGTTTGTATTTTTATGGGTTTATAAACTAAACGGGTTTATATGTGTTTATGGTTTATTTTCGGGTTTATAAACTCGATCAGTTTATCATATTATTTCGATAAGGATGTTTACTTAAGGTTTTTTTGTGGGCTTATTTTAGTGCAAAATACATTTTTACCCCTACAAAGATTAAAGAATAATCCAATGTATATATGAAACGGAGGGTAATCGAAAAATCAAATCTCGAAGATATAGTTGTGGACGATAATGATGTGGTTGTTTTGAAAGAAAGGAACTTCACGGGTGTGAATGTTATGGACGGATTTGTAAAGATGCGAACGAGGGCAATTTCGGGTATACATAAAAAATAAACCCATCCATTAAAAATAACCTTGGATTGAGGAGGTTATTTTCTAGAGTTTTATAAACCCGAATAAACCCATTTAAAAAAACCCATTAACATGCCACCAACAAATAAACTCGATTTATAAACCCGCAGGTAAACAGGCCCTAAAAAATCCCGCAAAAACGAAATGTCTAATCATCAAAACAGATTTGAGAAGAAAAGAAGAAAATTAACATTGGAAAATATAATAGATATTCTTAATATTTAAAAATATGATATTTTATATTATTTTAATTTAAAGTTAGAAGATGTGTCACATCCTTCATGATATTTTTTTTTATAAATATTGTGGCTTTATTTAAAAAAGAATTGTATTATATTATTATAGATTCAACGTGTAACGATTATTTGCTAGTTGCTTCTTTATCGGTTTAGGGTACATATTTAACACGTGATTGAAGAAGTGCAACGCGTAGGTCCCACCACTTTCTTTCTTGGAAATGTGCCTTTCCTCGTAGATGGATAATTTTATTAGTAGTGCATAGAACTATAGAAGTGTATAATTCAATAACCAAACTTTATAAGATAGTAACATATCATTGATTTTAAGTGTTGGTTTTGTGAAATATGATAGAGTTGAGGGGTCATTTGGTATCATCGTTGGATGAACTATCATGTCAAAGTTCGATATAGGCAGCGTGCATGTGTGTTAGATCCAAATCTAACAGAAATTTGACGGATTTCATCATAAAAGCAATTGATAATATGAGTAACCCATATATCTTATATACTAGATTAAAATGTTCTCCACCTTCCGACGTGAGGATTGATGTGAGAAGTTATTATTTTCAACACAGTTGTTTTAAATAGTTTTTATGTGGCATTTTGTAATTATGATGATAAAAAGTTAAATTATTAATATTTAATGTAACATTTCGTGCTAGCAAGATAATGCTAAATGAGTGAAAAAAAAAAGAGTGAGAATAGATATTTCGGGACAATTTGACCATCATATCTGACAGACAAAAGGTTTGATGAACTATTTTAGTTACATTTTATTTTCTGTATGTTTTAGTTTTGTTTCATAATTTCTCAGTTTTTGAATTTGTAGGTCATTGAGTCAGCCTTGGAAGATATTTGACCTAGTGTTCGTAGGCGCATTTGTTGTAGGCATTTATGTGCTAATCTGAAGAAATAATATCCTGGAATGCGTAACCTCTTATGGGAATGTTGTCAAGCGTATTCTGAGGTTTGCTACAATAAGGCATTAGAGAAAATACATAAAGTTGGGGGATTTGGTGCTATCAAGTGGTTGCATGAGGTGGGCGAAAAAGAGCAGTGGGCTAGACATAAGTTTGATACAACGCTGTGTTTTGATGAAAATACAAGCAACTTTGTGGAGTGTTTCAATTCAACTTTAGGAACAGACAAATGCACCCCAGTGTTATCTCTCCTTGAAGGCAAGAAGATGCATTAAAATGTATTTTTTATTATTTAAAATCTTAGATTAACATATACTTATTTTTGCATTTTTTTCTTATGTAGGGATTAGAAGAACACACATTGTTAGATACATGAAGAGGCAAGAAGATGCATCAAAATGGTCGATGAATGACATAACTCCAAAAGTGAAAGAGAAATGGAAGAAACACTTTCGAGCTTCTCGTGGATTTCAGGTGTGATCACATATTCGATCAGTTTTAATTTGGTATTTTGTTTAAAAGCTTTGATTGTTTAACTTTTTTGTTTTACGTTTTTGTGAATGTGGATTATTGTGACAATTTTTTCAAGCTTCAAGTTCAGAGTGTGAGGTCAAGGAAAGGCAATCATATTATTCATTGAATGTGGAACAACAAACTTGTGCTTGTGGGGAATGGCAAATAAGTGGAATCCCTTACAAACACGGGGTTAGGGCGATTCTTTAATTAAGGCCCGGAGTGGCGTTAGAAAATTATGTTTCTAGATGGTTTTCTGTGCAACCATATAAGATGGCATATGTGGTGAATTTTCATCTTGTACCCGACGAAGGACAATGGACACAGACTGACCACCCTATACTCAAAGCTCCAACTATGAAATGGGGAGTAGGTAGACCACCGAGAAACAGAAGACGGGAAGAGGATGAAAATCGAAAGGAAAAAAGGTCAAGCACGGTTCGTTGTAGCAATTGCAAGGTATGTCAAATATATACTAATGTATAAAATTCATACAAGTTTTTTGAACTACTTCACATGTTGTTAGGCATTTGGACATAATAAGAAGACATGTAAAGACGGCTTGACTACAAGGGAGCGTAGAGAGCAAGAAGGAGTTCGAGTTGAACAACACAAAAGACAAAAGCGTAAAAGCAAAATAGATCCCGCTGATTTTCAAGCCGATGTAATGAGTTCAGCTCTGTGGATTGGTGAAAGTCAAAAACAGTAGAGAAGCAATATCTTTAGTTATTGTTATCGTGTTTATGTAGCAAGATTGTGTTTATGTACAAGAAACTTGTGTTATGTTCAGAATTTCGAAGTGAACTTGTGTTATGTTCAGAAGTGAACTTATTATGTTTATGTTTAGGTTGATTATACTTGTTGAGTTTTGTATTAATTGCTTCAGTGATTTTCTGATTTCTTGATTTTATTTCTGATTTTGCTGCTTATAGTTGCTGATTATACTTGCCGATTATACTTGCTGATTTTGCTGCTTATAACTGCTTCTATGATTATGTATGTTCAGAATATTGTTCAGCAGCTGAGTTTTGTATTATGTTTAATTTCAGAATATTGTTCAGTAGTTGAGTTTTGTATTATGTTTATGTTCAGAATATTGTTCAGCAGCTGATTTTAATTCTGATTTTGCTGCTTATACTTGCTGATTTTCTGATTTTGCTGTTCAGAAGTAAATTTTGCTTGATACTGATTTTGCTTGATAACTGCTGATTATGCTTGCTGATTTTGCTGTTCAGAAGCTGGTTTTATTTATGATTTTGCTGCTTCTACTTGCTGATTGTACTTGCTGATTTTGTTGCTTATTTCTGGTATTTCTTGATAACTGATTTCTTGTGGTAGTAAAAGAGTGTGAAATTGTAAATTCAGTGTCAAAGCTTTAGTTGAGAGATTAGTTTATGCATTAGGATTCAATAATCTAGGAAATAAATTTAGTTCCGGAATTATATTTGAGATGAAACTGCATTCTAAAATAGTTATGTTTATGTTTTTTGGGGTTGCAAAATGTTTATATGTGCTATAATTTTGAACAATTACGAAGTCTTTTTCTGTCAATCTGGAACATTACTTGAATAATTTGGTCCTTCTCATGACTCTCTGAAATAAGTTATTGACTATTTATGACTGAAAAGAAAAAAAGATGTGTATATGAATCTCTTTTGGACGTTTTGTTCTAAACTCATATCACTTTAACATCTTGCAATCTTGTGAACCCTCTTCTCATTTTATGTGATTGTTCTTTGTCAGATTCTGCATTTGTAATCAGGACTTGGTGTATACCACTTGGGTTTAACTTTAGTCAGTGGACCTATTGGCACATGCATTATCATGCATCTGTCTAGCATGTAAAATTTATCGAGCATTCTGTAAACTTGTTGATGCCAATGATGGCTTGATATGTATTTTTAATCTTATATGGTTTATTGCCGATGAGGACTTGATTGCTAATCATACAGTAATTGGTTACAGACATCAAGGCCGGAGTATAATACGATCGTGTGTCCAAAACTTGCTGCTTCTGTGATTTTACAAAAACAGAACACCTAGTCACATTTTCTCATAATGCAGCAACTGAAACTGAGAATCTTGTGTCCAAAACTTCTATTGACTACATTATTATCCAAAGCAGAATATTGTTCAGCAGCTCATCTTGAGACAATCTTTCAGGCTTTCAGCACCAGTTCCTTTGCTGAGTTCTGTATGAAATATGTTCATAGATTCATAAACATAACACCTATGTTGCAGTATGATTTACAAAAAGGAACTGATTTTGGTAATGTTTGAGTATAATTTACAGAAAGGAGCTGTCTAATTTACAAAAACGAGCTGTCAACAGAAACAAAACACCTATGTTGTTTAATTTACAAAAACAGAACAACCTAGCCGTCTAATTTACAAAAACAAAACACCTATGCTGCATTATGATATTTACAAGCTAATTTACAATCTACGGGATGATATTTACAACCTAGCCGTCTAATTTACAAAAACAGAACACCTAAGTGCAAACTGTCTAATTTACAACGAGTCTACATGTCAAAACTCAAAGCTGGCAACAATGGGACATGGAATAACAGAAGAGAGCCAAGGAGACTCTCAACCACCCAACAGAACCAATGCGTCCGAGCCTTATTCAATCTGCAAGATGATTACAAGACCCATGCATCTATTTCCAACATAACCAATGGTATGTACATAGGTAAAGATAATTACAAGGTGCATAACAAATCAAAGGTGAAAGAGAGAGGCCATGAAACTCATAGAAAAGCTAAATCAAAGACCATGTCAGTCACTCTTTAACAACCTCTCCCAAAGAGTCTACAACAATCGTTCAAACACAAATTTTACCAAAAGAAACATTGTGCAGCCTGAGTATGCCATTTCAACTTACATAGAAATAATAGCTTACATACACAACTTGAATGAACCAACATCAAGTAGTACCCTAGTCACATTTTTAACACAATCACTACAATAATAAAGTACAACAAAATTGCTATTTTTACGACGCCTTGAACATATGTCATTAAGTCCTTGATATCATTCCTCAAATCTTGCAAACTCGCAACATTTGTCAAAACTACGTCTCTTTCATAGCTACTTCTTTGCCCATGTTCCTCTTGCTCCTTCACCATCAAGTTCGATTCATTTACAAATCGAAAAAAGCCGCAATCATCACATTTCACATACATCTTACATGGGTTCATTTTAGAGTGTGAGATCCGAGCCACAAGTCTTTTTCGTGGACGACAGTTTATACAATATTGATCAGTCATTCTTAGATGTGTTGATGAAGTCCCCGACTCATGACGTGAATCCATGAAGAGTGCACTACATTCACAACATTAATTCACAATTATATGGCTAACATAACACTAAATCTATAGCCATTGAATTAAGGCTAACTCCGAACAAAGACTAAATCTATAGACAGTAAATTAAGGCTAAGACAAAACCAATTTCTGCTCCTCTCCTCCAGCACCAATTCATGTAATAATATACGATCTGTTCACATACAAGTCCAATTTTTGAAAAGAAACTGAATGGTAACAAACAACAAATAACCATTCAAGCTTTATAAGAAGCACTAGTTAAAAACGGTTTAGTCATACTATATAAGAAGCACTAGCAGTTCATTCAAGCGTCCTTATTAAGAGTATTTTGATCCGCAACCATTGACTTCAAACACCGAAACTGTTGAATATCACAAAGTGATAAAAATGCAAATGATATTCCATAAAATGCAAATGATACTAACATCTTCTTATATTCAAGACCCAGAAAATCCAAAAAATCCAGAAAATCAAACTATGAAATTATGAATAGGTAATTTCACATTATAGCAGCAACTCTTCAAGAATAATAATGCATTTGCAAACTCCATCTCCATCGAGATGCCTAACTCAGGGGTGACTAATTACATGTCTAGAGGTCACAAAGATAACACCAATTTTATTTCTAGGATGCCTAACAAACACTAGAGAATCTCCAATTTCCACCAAATCATCCCAAGTATGCACAATTAGAGATTTAGGGATTAGGGTTTTACCTTTAAAGAGAAGGTGTTGGAAGAGGGCTTCCGGCGTACCACCACCACCACCACGTCGTCTTCGTCACCGGTTAGGACACCGTTAGTTTCGCCGGCAATTCGACTTCAAGGGTTTACAGGTTCGTTTGATCGTTCCTATTGTAAAGAGAAGCCAATAATGAAGCAGTGAGTGGTCGAAGAGACGAAGAGAGGTAATTCCTTCTGTATGGCTTTTCTTTTCCTTTTCTTTTTTTTTTTAATAAAAAACGAACGTTAGTTTTGATGGATTATAAGCAAAGAGGGTACGGAACGGAACTGTAAAAATCTTAGGGGTACCAACCGGAAACCTAAAAAAGTTTGGGCACCATCCGAAAAAGCCAAAACCTAGAGGGCACCATCCGGAAAAATCCTCAATCTAATAGTGAGATAGGTTCATTTCCCTACCTAAGAGTTATTCAGTCTTCCAATTTATGGAGGACTTACTATAAAGAGGAATTGTATGTTTTGTGGTCATACAATTCCTATTTTTATATAGAAGATGGTAAATGGGTTGCTTTTGATATTGGGCCGGCCCATAACAAAAGGGAAATCAATGGGCTAGAAGCCTAGAAGAGTTTGTGTATCCGAACCTATAAAGTACGGAAACCTCAAGACAGTGTTGTTTCTCGTGTTCTTCTGTGTCGGAAACTTGGAAGTTTTCGAAAACTTCTCGGACACGGTTAAAATAGTGAGAATACAGTCAAGACACTTTCCAACATTGGAAACGAGCCGGACATACCCAAACCATGGTCATGAATGACGGCTCAATGTAGGCTTAAGAAGAGATACAAAAGAGAATAACAAGTCAAACATTCATGACGTATTACTACCTCAATATCACTTAACACAACTAAACCGTTTATTTTTCAATACTTCTGTAAAGACACATTCATGTGTCATGGAGTGTTATACGAGCGAATGAGCCGAGCATCGTCATGTTCAAGCTCGACTCGTTTATAAAAGAGTTGAGCCTAAATTTTACACAAGGTTTAAAATGTGTTTATATTCAGCTCGTTTAGAAAGTGAACGAGCTCGACCTGGACTTTTGACGAACCGAGCCCGGATAACTCGATTAAAATAATGCTCATATAGTTTTATTTTAGCCAAACGAGCCGAGCTTTACCCGAGAAAGCGGAGCATTGACATGCTCAAGCTCGGCTCGTTTATAAACGAACCGAGCCTAAATTTTATATGAGATTTAAAATGTTTTCTTATTCGATTTGTTTAGAAACCGAACGAGCTCGATCCGAACTTTTGACAAACTAAGCCCGAGTAGGTTATCTCGTATTACCACCCAAATGTGACATCAATTATCACATATGCATCTCTTATTATTATATATAAATTCCTATTCACAAGATACTCTAAAGTGATATATTATTTATATTTTCTCGCCTTATCTCGTTTCCTACGATTTTTAGGATTATCGTTTTTCCGTTTCTCGCTCTGTCAAGTTCCCATACCCGTGTCCGTTTCCGTGCCACATAGATATGAACACATTGTGTTGTCCTGTCAAGTTGTAGGCAATATTAGCTTGCACCTCGATCATGTAAGGGTAGTTAGTGAAAAAGGTGTGGTAGTATGCTTTTGAAGGAGATATATCGGTTGCCTTAACAGTTTCTTTCGAACTTACGTGTAGTAAAACTTCCATTGCAACCACACTAGCTTATTGGAATATCATCGGACAAAGATGAGAGCAAGAAGCTTCTTTCACATGCGATTATCATCTGCTGTTCAAGTTACTTGCAACTCTTGCATCTTTGGAGGTAGAGTAAGAAGCTTCTTTGGAGGTAGAGTAACATATCAATCGTTGTTTCAATTAACGTTATTGTTATTGTACTAGGAATCGTTCAACAACTAAACAACCTAAATTAAACATTTATATATAAGTGGATCAAAACTAAATAAGATAAATAACATCTTTTATTAAAAACTGCTAAAATAAGCATCCAGTATCCCCTCATAACAAAACAGCACACAAACCCAAGAATAACCTAAAACTAAAAACCAATACTAACATCTCATCTAATGAGATTTACAAGTAACTTGAACAGCAAGTCTCTTCTTAAGACTTGCAGCACAATTTGCTGCTGAACCAAAGCTCTCTTCAGAAACATCCAAGCTGCAAGCTTCATTACCAACACAAGCTTCCCTCACTACATCAAACACATTTTTGTCACTCTTGCAACTGCCCTCGAAAAAGTCTCCACACGCGCCCTTAGGATCACCGAAGCTCACGAACTCAACATCCGAAATGCGGGCACCTCCTTGACAAGCAAGGACGACGGTTGTCCCCTCCTCTGCATGGGCACACGACTTTCCGACGGTAACGGTCTTGAATGCAACGTGGGAAGGGTTTCCTCCCATCTCCTCGAAAAGGACTATGGTGTTGTTGTCTTCGTTGAGGAAGTCACGGGGAACGTGGTAGTATTGTTGAGTTGGCTTTCCACAGTTCGTGACACATTTAGGGTTGGAGTAGGATCCGCGGTAGTCACATGGGTCAACACTACAACCATCCGTCTCGGCCAAGTAACTTGGCCAATATCTTCCAATGTTGTGACCGTTAATCCATGCAAACCCTTTTCCCATGCCAATGAGGTCTACTACTACCGGATCCGTCCCTAACGGAGCCTTGAACGAGGCCTGGAAAAAAAACACAAGTTTATATTGTTTGGTTTTGCCAGAATTATTGATATCTTAACTAGACGGTTTTATTTACCTTGTACCAAGTCATCATCTTATTGAGAGGAAGGTCAGAAGATCGCCAGAGCGAGTTTTGGTTGCTCTCTTGATAGACTTTCTTGATGTCAACTCCATCCAAACCGACCTTGTAACTCCATCTGTAAAATGACAAGTCCTTGATGATGGTTTCGTCGCCTTTTTGGCTAACCAACTCAACCGGTCCGGGTACTCCATTCTGAACCATGTCGAATCTCGGCCCATAGTTTTGCAGTCCAATAGTTGCACTTAACAATGTGATGATGTTCTTTCCTGGAAGCAACTTCACCTTCTCCTCATAAACATAGTTGAACACTCCATATGTCGCCCATTTCGAACCTAAAACCATAACTAAATTAGCATCCTATTCTATCATATAGTATCATATCATATCATATACTCACCGAGATGCTTTCCGTTTACGTATGCATGGAGGACTTGACCGGTCGCATTGACTCTAAGGGTCATGTTATTACTCCACACAGGATCATCCTTGTTCACATGCACTCTGTAAAAACATAATTTAACTTAGAACTGCTCAGATCAGTTTAAACCTACTTAATTCATAGTTAAGTTGTTTTAATTACTTACTCAGTACTGTACCACAAATAGTCACTAGCATCATTAGCTGCAGCTTTCTGATCAATAAGAAGATTAGCAGTGAAATCAGCTTTCTTGAGTTGAAGAACTGAGGGATGAATGTGCTCAGGCATCCAAGACCAAGAGAGGGGCGCGGCTGTGTCATCGACATCATTCGATTTCTTCACCATGATCGTAGTCTGTGCGGCAACCTTAGCAGTGTTATAGACTTCAGTTTTGCATTCTGGAAGAATACTAACTGACCAAGCTGGGATATTATAGTCATTGCCTTCGTACGATACTGTAGCATCGCTCGAGCCATTTATGTTGCCAAAGAAGCATCCGGATACCGAATCGGTACTGTATTTCGTAAGCTGTTTGACAAAACACAAACAAAAACATTTTTAGAGGCTCATAACTTATTAGGATATCATGAATGTAAAAGTTATCGTACCGAAAGCCCGTTGCCCATGTCAATGTGAGAGATGTTTCCATGGGTGAGAGTCTTCTCCATCGTCTTCAAAGTTTCATGAAGTACTTTCAAATGACCCCATTTAGGCTGGTTCAAGTTGCCTTCATGAATCAAGCAATAACATTAAATTCAGTGTTATATGATTATTATGTTGCAAGTGCAAGTTGAGAGATTATACCGAATTCGTCAAGAGGAGCATCGTAGTCATAAGATGTAGTGATGTATGGACCTCCGGCTGTTCTTCCGAAGTTAGTACCACCGTGATACTATAAACATCGAAATAGAATCTTTTAAAACATCATAGATGATTATAAAACATTAGGGTTTCGGTTTTTAGTTGTTTACCATGTAGTAGTTTTGGAATGTTCCTCCGGTTTGGAAGAAACGGGCAACAGAGAAAGCAAGGTCCTCTGCGGTTCTATGTGGGTCTTTTCCACCCCAGTTCTTAAACCTATGAAATTTTATCACAATCTCAATACTTGAAAATCCTCAAAGAATATCAATTGATGAAGAAGAAAAAAAAACTCACCATCCGGTCCAGTTTTCGGTCCACATTTTCGGGCTCTTGTTGTTATTAGGAGAGAAATTATCACAATACCAACCATTGCACGTGTTGATCTAATTAAACACGACATAGAATAAGAAAGTGCGTCCAAATTTAGAAAATCTAAGAACGTGTTTCTATATATACAAACCACTGATTCGGGAGCGTCGTCCTCTTGACACATAATCCATGGAACACCAATGTGTTGAGCTTCGGCCATGTTTGCACACCAGTCACGATAAGCCTTTCCAGCATCACCATAGTGTGATATGACATTGCCGTACTCATTTTCAATCTAAACAAAAAATAGAACAATTAGGGTTCCATTAACACACATGAACAAATCATAAAGTTATATTCTTCAATCGAATTTAAACCTGTGCTATGATGATTGGACCGCCCTGAGACGCGAAAAGCTTCTCTTGCTTTGCCATGTTCACGATCAAAGTTGTGAAATTTTGCATCTCATTCTGCGTGTACAAGTTACATAAATTTAGTCATATATATCACTAAACAATATACGTACTTTCTTATAAAATGTTTCAAACAAAAAGACATTACCATGAATACATCATTAGCTGTTCTTAGCTCAATCCCAGGTATGTTGTGCAGCCATACAGGGAAACCACTAAACAAACACAAAGAAAACACAATCCGATTAAGCATCAAACAATCTAACTTCAACTAAACATTCTATATATATATATATAGACGTACCCATAATTCCATTCGCCACAAATATATGGTCCGATACGAAGAACGGCGTAAAGTCCGGCTTCCTGGACAGTCTTCAGGAACCTAATCAAATCGTTGTTCCCGGTGAAGTCGTATTGACGACGAACGGGCTCGTGTGCATTCCAGAACACGTAGGTCTCAATGGCGTCTAAACCGCCTTCTTTTGCCTTCTTGATTAGTTCAGGCCACATCTAAAATTTTCACATCCAAGTAACAGCATAAGCATAAAGCAATTCTATACATATATATATAAATCAAACATGAAATTAGATGATAGAGAGGTTACCCCAGGTGTGCTACGAGGGTAATGAATTGAGCCCGACAATATGATACGACGTTTGCCATTGATGGTCAGAGCACGCTCATCATAGGAGACGTCAGTAGCAAAAGCTTTGACGAAGAGACTTAGAAGGAAGAAGGCAAAGTAATAGGAAGAAGACGCCATATTGAGAAGAGAAGATGAGTGAAAAAGTAGGTTGAGAAGTATGTATTTATACATGGAACATATAAACTTTTGATTTAGATAAATTATTGAACTTGGTTAAGATTTTGAAAATCTTAACCAAATACATAGGATCTCGGCTAAGAATCTGTATTTTTTAAAAATAAAATATTGGAATGGATAAGTCGTATCTCAGCCAATTATGAGTCGAAGAATCTGCCAGATTCTTGCTGAACTTGGCTTTCCATGGATTATGGAATGTGTAAGGAAGGAATGAGAGCATTGATGGGCAAAAGGAATTTGATAAGATGTGATGAATAAGCGTGAACCTTCAGAAATGGAGTGATTTCATTCCTTACACATTCCATAACATCTCTATCATCTAATTTCATGAGACCTAGTCTTCCTTTCACTTATTTGAGAATTCAATCTTTCCTCCACAGCTTCGTGTTACCAAGTTTACTCCTTTGATTGAGAGAATCCCCTTCTGGCTGTGTATACGAGCACACGTGCGCATTAGGCCACCGACCTCCTTGTATACTAGGTCTCATGTTGGAGATAATAAGTTCCCACATTAAGGCCCGTTTAGTTTTAACTCCGGAAGCGGAATGAAAACGAATCTAATCATGTGTACTTTATTCATAAAATTTGTTCGAATCATTCCTTATGGTTTCATGCAACAACCAAACGGGCCCTAGGAACTTATTATCTCCAACGTGCGAAGAGATTCTGGATTCTACCCTTGCGAGTTGTTTTGTCCCAACTAGTAAGAGTTGTTGTGTCACAATTTTAAGCTGTCTCGCCACTCCTCCAATTTGTTTCATGTCTGAGTTTTATCTTTGGCAACAGAAAGAGAGATCAAGAGGCTCGAAAGAAAACCTTGAGTTGCTTTCTTTGTTTTGGTATTGGACTTTAATCCGAACCTCGTAACAATTGTTCTTGTTTCTATTGGAGTCAATGGCTCTAGATTGATTTATAGAGACTTAGGGGCCGTTTGGTTTTAACTCCGGAAAACGAATCTAGTTAATACGTACATCCTTTCATTAAAATATGAGGAAGCAATTGCATTTTTCATTGTGGTTTGTAGTACTTGGACGAGTTTGATTACTACTTTTGATACCCTGTAGGGTAGTAAAATATGAGGAAGCAATTGCATTTTTCATTAAACCATGGGGAATGATTCCATAAAATTTCATGCATATGGATATACATATAGATTAAATTCGTTTCCATTCCGTTTCGTTTTCGGAGTTGGAACCAAACGGGCCCTTATACTTTAGATCGGTTAATGCTCGGTTTACATATGTATTTCTACTTGAGGAGGATACCATACATGTAGTGTGTGAGGTAGGTTGGGATAACTTGGATGCTGTCGGTATCCTTTTCCATGCATTGCTGCTTCAACCTCCAAGGACAAATGAAATACAAATCTATCCAACACAATACTCGAGTTGCTCCGTGATCGGATGCTGTCAGTAATCCCATCATTCCATTCCATTTTCATTTCACCGCTCTAACCAAACGGGCATTCCATTTTCATTTCACCGCTCTAACCAAACGGGCACTCAAGGTTGACAAGCTTTTCATGTTGTCTGGATTATCCAAACATTTTTCAAATCTCGGGTCATTTTGTAGTAACAACCGGCGCCAACCTCTTGTTACTAGAGACAAATCTCGGGTCGTTTTGTAGTGAATGGGGTGCAACACGTTAGGAATGGGGTCGTTTTAACCCAACAACGTCAACATACAACAATTGCCTTATGGAGTGTATTATAGGACTACTGAATATCATTTACACAATCAGTACACAGACAAGACGATTAGTGTCCTAGCAACATACAACAACCAATTTGATGGTCTGGGCAGGGCATACAGAAGTGTAGTATTTAGTATTTCAGGAGCCGTATGAAATGCTCTATGTTTCTCGGACACGAGATGCATATGCTCAATATATACACCAGGATCTTCCCTGTAGTTTCAAGTTTTTCAAGGTCAAATCCTATTGTTTTACTACTTTTCGAGTAATGGAGTTGACGAGGAATAAGAGAACGGTATTTACTACTATACGCACCTATGAGGAACTTCGTGTTATCAGTTAAACGAGGCAGCTGAATTGTCATCATACTGACCTCTCCAAGCATTTCCGCTGTCAGCTCCACTGTAAGTTTGGTTCTGAACGGGAACGCTGCCTAAGTAGCCATCCAAGCTCATTTGCTGCACTTCAGTAGATGAAAATATCTTTATGCTTTGGACACAGCTTACAAACTCCCTGCAATTGTTGGTAGTTCCATGGTTAATGATTGAAGCTAGAAATTTAAACTGAAAAGAGTTGGTTTGACTTACTCCCATGGATCATCACCCACAAGGAGTATGTCGTTTTCATGATCTACATAGACGAGTTTCCATTCTGTTCTTTGGGGATCTTCCAGTTGTCCTTCAATCCCAAACATACGAGCTAGGTCATGCCGTAGCTCATCATAACCCCTATAGCGGTTCACGTCAATGCATCTCCCCACAGAGCCGCGTTTTTGAACCTGGTGATTCAGAATTCAGTAAAAGGAAGCGGGTATTAGACACGAGGCACTTTCCAATACATGTAAACTGCTTGTGTAATTGAATAAGCCACAGATGATTAGATTATCAACATATAAAGAAATGTAACTGAAAATTCTGAGGTATGAATTGTAGATTGCAGACAACAATTGAAGGGCACAAACCTTGGTATATGTCCTCTTACACTGAGTCTGGTTGGCCCATATTCCACCGTTTAAAACTCCGAGGTCATTCATTGCATTGTCATTAGAACATCCGGACTTGAAAGGCATATTTGGCACCTCAAATGATTGAGAACTGACTGCAGCAGCTGACAATTCAGTCTCCATACCTCTAGGACCGTTGTTGTAGTTAGAAAGCAGGTTTTGAAGATCCTTTCCAGAATCGAACCCCTTTGAAAATAAAGCGTCTGGAGCCAAACTGTTCATGCCAGCCACTAGAGGAAGATCATTTCTTGTATGGGATTGAATATCACCATCTAAACCGAAGTTAGGAAGCAAGAAATTCTGTTGAAGCCCATTATTATCCAAGCAATATGATGTGGCAGAAGAAGATGCTTCCAACATATCAACAGCAGCTCCTTTGAATTTTGCTTGTTCAGCTGCTTTTGAGTCGGAGGTTTCATTCTTACTTCTACTTTCAATCTTATTCTGGAAGTCCGGAATTAAATTGCTGTTAGGCTGAACCACTGAATCTTCAACAGCAAAGTTTGGCATTTGATGACTTTTAAGAATGTTTGAAGGGGGTACCTGGGTTGGAGGCATAGAACATGATGGAACATCTCCACCCGTGTGGGCTGATTGAGGTTTGACAGTAGTCGGAGATTTTTGAATTGGTAGAACTTGGGGTGAATGCATTACTGAACGGGTTGGCATGTTGCCGACAACTGGTTGTGGCTGATATTGTGACACCGGATTTTGTGGTGTTAGCTGATTTTGTTGAGGAACCGAAGAAAGCAACTGCTGCTGCTGTTGTAATTTCTGCAGCATATGCAGCTGTTGCTCAGGCAAATTGTGCAACAGCGGTGATCTAAGTGCCGAGCTTTCTTGTAATGACTGTTGTGGAGATTGGCTCAGCTGCATTGGTGGAAGTTGAACTTGTTGTCTTTGAAAATTCAGAGATTGGTGCTCTTGTTGTTGAAGCTGCATGTCTGGAGGCATGGATGTCAATGGTACCAAACTCTTGTTACTAGAGACAAGTGTTTGATGAGCCTGGTTATTTGCACTTAGCAGTTGTTGCTGTTGAAACTGGGAATAAATTGGTAATTGATGTGGGTTATGATTTATAGTCTGGTTAGTAGAGACGAGGCCGGTATTTACGAGAGGCGATGATGCCACTTGTTGTTTTTGTTGTAGTTGGTGTTGCTGTTGCAGCAATTGTTGCTTCTGCATTTGTTGTTGTAGTTGTTGCTGTTGTGACCAAGATGCAGGATATTGCTGCAATTGATCAACCTGCCTTTGTTGGTTGACCTTGTTTAACGGGAGATTAGGCATATTCAAAGATGGTGCTTGGAAGCTCAACAACTTGGAGGGGTCATCAACACCTAGGTTACTGTTATAGGAAGAAGCTGATATCATGGATGACAAAAGCCCAGGCTGAGCCCCTGAAAACTGATTATTCTGCTGCATGCTCATCCACTGAGCTAGACTCAAGCCAGGAATCATTGAGCTGGCTGTAGCATCCTTCGTGCCAAAGTCATCTCCAAGCCAGGGCATGCCTCTCTTGAATAGGCTCTCCATATCAGATTCATTGTCTGCAAAAATCGAATATAAAGTTACTATCTATTGCCAGTAATCCGCTATAAGTGACATTCTTAGAACCAAATATTAGTGTCTACATAGTGAATACCTGGAAATCCTGGCTGTCTTGGAAACTTTGGTCTGAAAAAAGGAGGTGGGCATATGTAGAAAGGAGTAACGACAGGCTCGATATCCCAGATTGAGACCCGAGCTGGACGCTCACCAGCTGTTGATTCATCCCAACCAACCTATCAACAAGACGTACAACTGTTGGGAAACAATGATATTGGAAGAAATTGTACTGTCTTACATATGATGCTCAGTGGATAGAAGATTGAAATACAAACGAAGATGCAGTAAGACTTAATTCCTTAAATTTTTGAAATGATCGTATGCAATAATTAATAATATAAAGATACAATTTTCCACCAACTGAAAACGTGTCCCAACAACATTGGTCATTAATCTATAAATCGACTGTGACTTAACCCAAAAACTTGACTACATTCTGGCTAACTCCTTACAAACATCCCCGCTCCATCTAAACACAATTCACATTTCTAATACTATAAAGCAAATTTCTGCAGTGTCAAGGAAAAATAAAATATAACACCGCTGCCAACTGAAATGACTTGAACATCACTACTCTTTTGATGTTGTAAGGCCTTTAAAATGCAGAAACAATGGCACTGAATATATCATGAGAATAAGCAAAAGCTGCTCAAACTTTGGCACGAGGACTGTTTGGCTGCAAACTAACAGTGTTCAATGACAAAAAAAAACTCAGCATCTCCCACTGTTATTCTAAATAACAAATAGAAAATTTAACAGTGTGCAACAATAACCCCCGTTGGTTAGTTATTAATAAGAATATCAATGCTAAGTGTAAGCTTGCTTTGTCACAAGCAACAGAAGCAAACCTGCAGGCTACGCCACTGGGAGTTTTTCCACCTTACTGCATCAAGATCACTGACAGCGGTGATAGTACCCATATATCTTCGCACCCCAGAATCCTCTGTTTCAAACATCATTCTAAATCGCATCCCCAAGGAAACTTGGGTGTACATAGCTTTGTTATACTTGGCTAGGGGAATAACAAATTCAGCTGGACTAGCCCTGTCAAAACATAGAGTTTAGTTATATTTACACCTTGCATGAACAGCTCAATAGATCAAGAGAGCAGTTAAATACCTTGGGTTGTAGAAAATAGTAAATGGGCTGTGATTAGCTGCAGCATGAGCTGCTGCAGCCAAAATTCCAATGTGCATGCTGTCACTGGATATGACTGAAGAAGCAAGGGCAGGTTGCTGCCTATTAGCACGTTTGATGCCCAAGAGAAGTTGTGATTTCTCGTCTCTACAATTTATATCAACAAACTATGTCAGCATGAAAAGGGACATATCATGAAGGCTTCATACTGTACATTGTTTAACATAATACCTAATAAAGAGAACGGAGTCCCCAGCAAACAATCTTTTTGAGCTAACAAAAATACTCCAACCTGTGGTCAGCAAGTGCCTTTTTGGTTGACCTGCAATGAGATATATATGCCTCATATTCAAATTTTGGTTTTATTACACAACTTTTACTTTTCACATTGAAGCAACCGAAAGGAGCTTTGGGTAAAGGGATGCTGCTTGCAACCGTTATCATGTTAATAACAAGCCAATCAATCATATCGAGAGAAAATAATCAAACATACCGCGGTATATGTGTCGGAATGTCCATGATTGCCCGTGAAGATCTTTAGCAGTCAGCTCTTGGGCAGGAGGTTGCATCATAAAATCCTGTAGAATGTGATCTCCGTGAGAAAAGAACTTTCCTCAGCTCATCTGGGAAGTACAGGTACACTTACAATGAAATAATAAACAAGCATGTGCTTGTACTTACTAGAGGTGGAAAGATCTTTTCTGCAGCCCGTCGCGGTACAGAAAATCCACCATGGGTGCTTGTGTCACTAGCAGTTAGAGTTTTGCAGAAGAACTCAGCAGGCTGCCTGTTTTGTTTGAGGCCAATCTCAGATGCTAGCAAAGCTTCCTTGTCCAACTGCTCAACATTATATATCATTCACACTATAGAATACAACTTCCAAGAAAGAAGTGTGAGGATGATCCAGAATTAACCAAAAACATTTTACTTACCTTATTAACTGGTTGAAGAGTCAGCTGGGCATATACTTCATCGGTTTCTGTATCAGCCTATTGTCAAGGCAGGTAAAGAGATTTCAATCAGGAACGACACAGAAATAAAACTCACTCAATTTTGATTTCATTCTTCCTCACATGACTGTATTTAGGAGGACATGTATGTTACATAAAAAAAGGTAAATAAAGTATAAACTACAAAAGCAAGACATTCTTGTCATTTGAATCAGCAAAAGAGTTCACGGATGTATTTCTACTTAAGGATGAACAAGGAGGATACCATACATGTAATGTGACATTATGGAGCATGCAAACCAACTTAGATGGTAGGTTTGGATAGCTTGGGATGCTGTCAGTATCCTTTTGCATTGATGCTGCAACCTTTGAAGGACGAAGGAAATAAATTTCTAGAGAAAATAAATACTTGAGATGCCATGAAATAGCTATGGGCACAGAAAGTGGACATACCTGTTCACTGTGGCCTTGAGGAAAATAGACAACCAGACTTCCAATAGGAGGCACAGAAACCAGTGGTCCGGCACAGGCATGCCATAACTCCGAATTAAAGACCTTCCCTTCTGTTGTTATCAAGAAGAGATATATTAAGAATTGAAACATCTCAAAAGCAAAGACAAAACTGTGACACAAAAAACTAAGTTCTTGACATGAACCAGAAGATCAAATCGACATATCCTGTCTTCTTGTAGTTTTGTGGCAGGAACAAATCTATCATAGACCATAGTCATACTGAAATTGCTCATTCCTATAAGTATGAAGCCTCAAAAACTCCAATCAATGAACTTTTAACCGTTGTTACATACATCACGTCTTACAAACTTTAAAGAGATCACATCTATACAAATGAAAGAGGAAAAACATGGAAAACGGATCAAGTTAAATTGAATCTGCTATTTTCCAATTTTTTTAGATGTAAAACATCCAATCAGTGTCAGCCATGTGACAGGGATCAAACTAAAAGTATCAGCTCCAAAGTTTACTTATGGACATCTAGAAAGCTTCAGGATCTGGCCATACCAATAAAATTCGAAGCCGAGAAACAGAAAATTCACAATTGCAGGCGCAAATGAAGTTCAGAGATATCATTCATACCTTCTCCAGAATTCGGAGTGTATCCATTGGACGGAACCTTCATCGTAACACAACTTAAACCAAAAAAACAGTTGAGATATAAAAGATTCCGTCCTTCAAGGACCACTCTAGCTAATCAATTCCTTTCGCTGCTCCAATCAGCTACATTCCAGATAAATCAGCTCCTAATGACATACGAAGAACTCCTCCTTTCTGTTTCCTAGTCTAAATTTTGTGGCAATTTGCAGCTACCAGGACAAGAGCTAAAATCGTGAACGATCAATTGCAAAAAAGAAAAAAGAATCTGTGAAAAAGCGTGATACTGTAGCAATATAGCCGAACGAGTTCCTTTTCGGCAAAATTCGCTATCTTCGTCTAGCGCCTAACTTTCTACAATCCTCCAAAAAGCAAATTTCTCCACGAAAAAGCAACAAAGACGAGGAAATTTTAGACGCAAAGAAGACGAACAGGAATACTTTGATGGAGAAAGCAGCTCCAAATTGAACAGATAATCCGCCGGAGATGAGGAAACAAAACGGCAGTGGAAAGAAGATTCCGGCGAGTGTTAAAGTGGAACTAAGGAGAGACAACAAGAAGCCATGAGATGTAAGACATAGAGATGGTGGTGATGGTGGAGTAGGCGCCGGAAATGGAGGAGGAGAGAGGAAAGATAGAAAGCTTTTCGAAGCCGACATGGAAGTGGGAAGGACAAAAGCGTCAACTTTCCTTCTTTAACAATTTTATTTGATTAATTAATGAAGTAATTATTTAAAGTGTCTTACTTTACAAATAAAAGAAATGTTAAATAGGGTAAAAGAACTAAAAAAAAGGTCAGCTAATTCTAAATATTGAAAAGTGCGTAATGTTATTAATTAAAAAATAAAAGTAAAATTGAGTGGATATGACCAAAAATAAGAAAATAAGTTAGGATAGTTATGTAATTATCCAATTAATAATAAAATGTTTAAAAAAATTGTATTTTGAATATTCTGTAAATGTATTAATATCTACTTATAATAAATTATTATTTTCTCTCCTCTTAGTTATAATAAATAAAAGATTGTGTGGATCGTAAGATTCTTACTCTTGATGAGTTGACTATCTCTCTCCCACCCTTATACAAACTAGATTAATCACTTATACGAACTGGACCAATCAAACTTTGTATATTCTTTTGATAATACACAATATTAACACACAATATCAATTACACTATATTAATACACAATTTCAATTACACAATATTAATACATAATTTCAATTACACAATGTCCAATTGTTCATACACAATTTCAATTACACAATGTTAATACATAAAAGACTCGTGTAATCAAACCTTGTGTAAATGACGGACTTGTGTAATCAAACATTGTTTAAATGACAGACTTGTGTACATATATAAACAAACGAAACTTGCGTAATTAAAAAATGATTGAATGTGTTAACTGTATAAATTGACACAATAAATGAATTGTGTAACCAAACCTTGGGTAAATGACAGACTTGCGTAATCAAATCTTGTGTAAATGACATACTTGTGTAATCAAACCTTGGATATCATTGCACTTGTTTACTAGGTTTGGGCCCATCGTGTATATACATTTAAATGTGCGATGTACCCTATGTCATATATGACCCATTAGACTATCTACATCCCCAAGTTTATACTTTTATCCAAAATAATCTCCACATCCCTTGTATTGTCTTTGTGTAAAGAGTTAAAATAAAATTCACTCTATTTAAATTTGGATATATTTGTGACAGAGTATCTTTTCTTTATTTTTTCTTTTTAAAAATCAAATATTTACTCTCTCTTTCCTTAACTTTACTTATATGTAATAAAAAAGTGAACACATTTATATTATAGACGGAACATGGATGTAAGAAAAAGATAAATAGACGGAGTGTATACATGATTTAGTATACAAATAGAGTCATAAATAGGATTATAAACGGAGTGGGATGTGAGAAAAAGATAAATAGACAGAGTGTATACATGATTTAGTATACAAATAGAGTGTATAAATAGGATTATAAACGGAGTGGGATGTGAATAGTCTTAGAATCCTCCGGTTAATAAATAAATAAATTTTTTTTAGAAATTGCAAAACTTAAATATACGTATATTAAAATTAACCTTTTTAATCGGTGTAATAAACTATTTTATAAAAAAAAAAAAACTTAGTATTTGGTTCATTCTTTTAGTATGCATAAAAGACGTACATGTATAAACTATATGGTGTATTAACGTGTAGCTTTAGTTAATTTCCACAAGAAAGTAGCACATAAGCAATTAGGTAAGCTTTATAATTACTTAATAAAACAACAATTATGCTAATGACATGTGAAAGTACCTTTCAAGTCTCCGGCTTTTGCGACTCGAATGCCCACTTTGGCAAGTTATTGCTGGACATGGGTCCATTTCACTTGTATAGTTGTATGGTATTGTCTAAGTGACAATGTTATATACATATCGCTCAATTTACTTGTTTCAGAAAATTTAAGATGTCGAGTCTATCTTGAGCTTTGGTGTTGGAGATAATAAAGTCTCACATTGAAAGATGATATACTCCGAGCCTACTCTATAAGGTCGGTGGGCTACCTCTTCTATTGTCAATTGGTTTTAGGATGGAACCTCGTCGGATTTATGTGCTGGGCTTGCGCTCCTATGCACACGACCTCCGCTCTACCGGCTCGTCTGTATCGGACTTTGACATGGTATCAGAGCGCTCTACCGCCTTGTCTGTATCGGACTTTGACATGGTATCAGAGTGGTTAGCCTCAATTCGGCTCGCGATCCTAACCTGTGGACAAATGCAACTCGGTCTATATCCTCTAGTTGCACTTGCGGGGCGTGTTGGAGATAATAAGGTCCCACATCGAAAGATTAGGACACTCCGAGCCTAATATATAAGGTTGGTGGACTACTTCTCCTATTGCCAATTGGTTTTAGGATGAAACCTCGTCGGGTTTAAGTGTTGGGCTTGGGCCTAACACGCATGTGAGTTCGTATGCACATGACCCCGCTCTACCGGTCCGTTTGTATCGGACTTTGACAACTGGCAAATGACGTCGACGTCAAAAATAAACTGGGCACCATCAATTTAATTGCAAGTTTTTAAAGATCTCAAAAACACAATGTAACTGATTTCCTTAATTTATAGATTATTCTTTTTCGTAACAACTTAGGGCTCTATTTACTTTTCGAAGGTCTCGGAAAAAATTGGACAACCCTAAACTATCGTAGTTTCATCGGATCAAAACCGATTTTGTTTATATAGGAGTAATACAAGTATGTGAACATAAAATGTAAACATGAATATAGAGATTGGAGTAGAAAAGACAACCAAACGATAATGTTAGGCATGCACATGGGGACACCCATACTTGTGTGTAGGAAGCATGGGTAATACAATGTACCAACAAAGGGAATCATAACATTCTCCATTCTAAGGCCTCGTTTGGTTGTATTTAAAGAAAGAAAGAAAGAAAGAAATGGAATAAAAACGAATATAGTCTCTTTATTCACATGGACCAACAAAATTCGCAAGACGGCGCCTATTTTTTCGATATGGGTGTCAATGCCACCAGACGACGCCCAAAATAATACACGCGATTTGACTATAAATTTCTCTTTATAAGGAGAAACGTGTTGTTTTGTAACATATTCTATCTTAATTTAGGCACTCATTAGACGTTAACGAATTACACTTTATTTTTACGTTAGTAAACCAATGTCCGTGTATTTAGCTTTTTCGACGTATATCGACTTTTTTTTGTCCCTAACGAAGTGACCACATTGGTTTGTATTTTAAGAAGGAACGTGGGGTTACACTCAAGTATGGGTAACTAAAGTTAAGAGAAAGGGGGCAAAAAGAAATATGAAGAGAAATTGACTACCTTAGAATATCAAAATATAATGATGGAAATACAAATATTTTGCCACTATTTTTTGAGTCACCTATTTTGACACGATGTGATGGTCAAATTCGTTGTGACTACATTTTGGCATACATGAACAAATAATATTTAATCCAATTTTTTAGATTTTAAATAAGTTAGACCTTAATTGTTATATTTCTGGTCGAGTCAAATTTTTTAAATTTTAGAGGAAGTTATGTATGCACGGCGATAAAAATGACAAATGTACAAAATAATACAACCCGGCTGTGTTGAAATTTTTGAAACTCAACATGGGCCGACTGCGTTGAGTTGTTTCAATTTCAACGCATACCGATTTTGTTAAGGTTGATATTTTATAGATAGTTTAGGATTTTGTGTGTTTTTTATTTTTGTGTTTTTTTTTTACTTTAGATGCGGGTATAGAAGTAATTTGATAGTTTAGTACTTTTGTCGCAGTTTTTTTAGTTGTTGGCCTAAATAAATATCATAATATTTCAACCAAAATCTCATGCATACTCCAACTAAATACAAAATATCATCCCAAAATATAAGATAAACATCATAAATGTCATTGCTACAATGCGTGAAAATGCGAAAGATCTAGTGATGGTTGGTGACTCACCGCCTCAACAAGAATCATCTACAACACCTCCTTTGTCTCCTCTATTGTCTCATAACCACGGACATGTGACATATCTCAGCTCCTACCAACAAGTGCATGTAGACGTTGTTTAAAAAAATAAATAGTTAGAAAACCATAATAGATGAACGGAATGATAACATGTACAAATGTGATACCTTACCTGGGTTTTGGAAACATGGACAGGAGGTGGACGGTCCATGGGAGGTGCATGTGCAGCTGACCCCGGAAAGAGGTACGGGTGACCCCAATCAAAGAACCATGTCACGTAGTCATCAACTACATCTTATGGGACGAGCACCATCTCTATGCCGACTAATGTGAAGCGTGTGACCTCTTCATGTCTCCTAGACACCTATCATGGTTGTGATGATATCAAACCTTGTAACATCTACCCCGATAGCGGGACGCTCCCCGTGGTCACCAAGATACGATTGTCGGGTCCTTTCTATGCCCTCAAATTGTCTCATCACCTTGTCCAGCATATATGGCTCCTCGACGTCATCTATATGAATGACTCCTTTGTACCTGGAGACAACGAACTCTCCGTCAAAGTCCAAAATCCGGTCATCGTATTACATGAACCTCACGTCCTCTAACCTCTTCTCCTCTAGTTGGCGACGTAGAGACGTCAACCTCTGAAGCGTTAAGGTGGGGGGTCTTCGGAATCGAAATCCTCAAAGTCCAACGTGCAGATCCCTGAGGCTCAGTATCCGTGGCGACTAGACCACAAAGAGAGGAAAAGTGCGCATATATCAACACCTATATTTTGCAAGAATGTAAGTTTTCATCAATTATTTGTTCTCATATGATCTATCCTCTCTCTCTCTCTCTCTCTCTCTATATATATATATATATATATATATATATATATATATATATATATATATATATATATATAATCTAATTAAATAATGAAAATATGTCTCGAATTTTGTTACATGTAAGAGTGAGGTGCATCCCCATGGTATTCACCCTAGACCGGGAAGAATACCAAGATGCCGATACAAAAATCATAAAATCCCTACACCCAAGCATACGAGTCAGCCATCCATGATCGTGTACGAGGTCGATCACACATGGTTGTATCCGATTGGTAGTCTTGTCGACTACCAACACCGCTCCCGTAAACAACATTAGATATCCGGATGCTAGTGTAACTACTGGTGTGGATGGGTCAAAGAGGAGACGTGGGTGACCCTTCTAATGGCCTCTACCAGGAAGGAGGTTCCATGAGCCTCGGCCTCGACCTCGGCCTACGTCTCTCAAATGTGAAGGTCGGTCATTATATGTGTCGTGTGTGCTCTATGGCGTCTCACGTGAACCTCCGTCTATTTGGAGGCCTATCAGAATAGTCACATCGTGGATGATGATTATCATCTCACCTCAAGGGAGATGAAAATTGTTGATCTCTGGGTGTCACCACTCGACGAAGGCATGGCAAAGCACGTGATCAACCACGGCGAAGTCAAACGTTTCCTGATCAGTCATTTAACTCCAGATGGCCAATGAAAACCATTCATCTGGGTCATCACGATCACGACGCTAGTTCGACATCTCTCTCAGATACGTCGGTGTACCTTCATCACCTCTTTGACGTCCTTCATTTGAATAAATAAACGTTAACATGACAAAATACATTCGTTTACATTCATTGCCAAAATCTAGTAACATACCTCGTCCTTCCATATATAGGCAACCTTATGGTCGTCGTACCCTATCAGCAAATCTCGAACCCTATCAGGGGCACCAGCTTCGGTTGCATGAGTGCAATGGTTAGGAGGAGTGGTATGTGTCTAAGTGTGAGATAGTAGGGAAGCGTGAGAAGGATAGGGTGTGTGATATGTAGAGGTGTGTATGGAGGAGTGGGGGTACGGGCGGGAATGGATGTGGAAGCGTGAAAAGTAGATGTAAAGGCAGGGTAGGAACAGGAGGTGAGGTAAATTGAACTAAGTGGATGGAGGTGTGCAAACATTGTCCTCGTCATCTGACTCATACCCAGCCTCCCGATGAGGAAGTGATCCGAGTTGAGAGGGAATAGTAGTGGGATCAATAGGAGGAGCGAGCTCAGCGGGATCAGTAGCATGATCATGATCAAATGAGGCAACCTCTCGATCCACCCATTGTCGATCATCATAGTGTAAAGAAGCGGTAGGTAATGGTCGTCTCTATGCACTAGCCTGCTACTCGACAATGATCTAAATCAGTTTTCGAAATTAATAGAGTTATCAAAAATCTGATTTCCACAAACAATAATTAAGTTTTTTTATTAACATTAAAATGCAAACACATGCTTCAACGCAGTCGGATTGCATTGAACATATGCATTTTATAAATTTGCAGGCCAGATTTTGAACAAGTTAGACCTTAATGTCAATTGTTTTATTTCTGATCGATTTATATCTAAAGAGGTGTGATCGATTTACATCTAAAGAGGTAAAGAACTTTTCCGTTTAATGTCACTATAGATTAGAACAAATCTTCACTTTGTTGTCACCTTGTCTATCATCTATAACGAGACACAATCAACGAGTATAGCATAACCAGCAATTTATAACCATCATATCTCGACACTTCCGGCATTCGTATCTCGACATCCCCATTGTCATATCTCGACACTTCAATGGCTGCTAATTTGTAATAGAACGATTGTCTATTTCCTTCCAAATATGACAAAACATTCACCAAAGAGCCTCGCGTAAATGAATGCAAAACACACTCCCAACAAAATCACTCTCCAAACAAAACTGCCCCTATTAGACATTGAAGAGAGATATCCCTACTAAACTAGTATTACTCAAGTATAAATATCACATTCCTAATTAAAGATCTCTTCGCCCAACAGATCTTCAACTCATAAACCCAAGTATACTCGCCGAATCATCTCAATACAGCTCCTGGAAAACATACAACCAACTTTTAACATTAAGTCAGTTTGAGCAATAGAACTTATGCCAGTATTTCATGTGTCGAAATAACATGCTATTGCCAAGCTCAAATTTGTGCTTAACTATTCTATTAACTCATCAAGTCTATCTTGTACCTTTCTTGAGAAATCCTCATGATTCATCAATCAGAGACTGCAGTTGCTTCCTGAAATTTGGGATTTTGTCGGCTTCAATTGCCATCACTAAACCATTCAGCTCGTAGTTTTTCAACTGCATTATGATAATTTTGCATAAAGTGAAAGTAAATCCTCTAGGATTATTACAACCAAACCATATAAGAAAGCATACAAATGCCAAGTGCAACCACTTGCCTCTTGAGCAGCAGGTTGCTGAGATTGCAAGGGAAAAGTAAAGCACCAAGAACAAAGCTGTAATGAAAAACAGTCAGAACTGGACTAATCTAAGAAATTAGGAATACAAATCATTACAAGGGTACCTACCTTGTGGAGAAGTTCATCTTCTGCCTTGATATAAATTATGTCATCCTCAGTAGAGACCTTTCTACTCTGTGTTCTCTTCTGATGTAATACAAACAAGAGGAGCAAGCCAAAAGCATAACAAGAGTTCAAAAGGCATACACAGTGCACACAAGTAGAGAAAGATGAAATTTGAGATGTTTAAAACGTACCTTGTATATTCTACTCAGCAGAAGATAATGTTTAAAACGAAAGGATTCGCGTAACTCTTCAGTTGGCTATGGAAAAAGCAAAAACAGAACAAGCTTTTATCTTAAAACATGTTCTCTACTAAAAGTTTAAGACACATAGAAACAAGCGTTTCACAAGTACAAAAATAAACAAGACTTCACCTCATCTTCTGTTGCCCATGAAATTTCATCAAAAAGAGCATTATAAAGAGGGGGAAGCAACTGGGGAGGCAAATTCATTACACGTTGTGAAACCACCAACCCCACTTGTTCTGGCTTATCTTTGAAAAGCCCTTTTAGTTGATTAGCTATTTTAACATCCCGGCATGATTTGAGAAGGTAGTCTTTGACTTCCATCATACATTTTTTTTCCTGGCAAGAGAAGCATCACAAATTTTGTCAAACTAATTAATAATAGGTCAAGTTGTGTAAAAATCAAGCTAATCAAATAGCAATGATGAATACAAACTTTAGTCACATTTTTCTAGACACGTTGTAGAGGAAGCAAAAGCTTACAAGTGGATCAAGTACCTTATGTCTCCCAAGATTAAGAGTTGTAGCAAAGGCAAATGATCCATTATCTTCGTCACTCTCTAGCTTAACCACAGTACCAACAGTGGTCTGGGCTAATATCAGATCTACAAAAGTGGTCAAATCCCATTGTTTATCATCAAGGTATGCCTGAAGCAAGGTCTTCACTCCGTGAAAATCATCAGGTTTGGGGTCAAAAAAGGCAAAATCTGCTTGGATCTCTTCCTTCAAGAGCACAAAACCAGAGGGACAATCCCATCAGAAAACACAAACCTTCCTCAGGGTACTCAATACATAAGAAACAAAAAAAGGGATACCTCTGCAACTTCTTCGTCTGACGAATCAGACTCGTGATCATTTCCTTCCAAGAGATGGTCAGGAATTTCATCATCTATTATTAAAAATTAGACAAAGCCATCCACATAAGAGCTGAATTCAGCAATAAAGCACAACTATGATCATAGCAGTAATTTGATATGAGATATTACAAGAAAGGTACCTAAAAATTTGCTCGGAGATCTTTTGTGGGAGGCACAACAAGCTTGGTGCTTTAACATATAAGCCGTTGCAAGACGAGCTACCGATCGAGCATAGCTAGAAAAGGCGATAGGCCTAAGCAATAAACGGTGTCTTCTGGGCCGATGAGGCATCGCTGACAATGTTATTAGGATCAGATAACAGTAGACTATACTGAAAACTATAATCTCGATAAAAAAAAAAAAAAAAATTTAATATGGCCGTGATCCAAAAAAAGAAAAAATTACTGTCATTGGCATTACTTATCAAAAGTTTATGTTTCATGTCAATAAAATAGCTACTTGAGACACTAACAACAATAATTAAGGAAAAGTGATCTTAAATGGCTCATCCTTGACAGGAGATCACAAGAAGAAATTGGTAACAGGAAAGAACTAGCAAATAAGTGAAAAATGAGCATCTATTAGTTAAAACTAATACATGGAGAAACATCAAACAAACAGAAAATTGGCGAGGAAATGAGAGGGGACACATAGCATCACATTAAGTCCACCTTATATGAACATGAAAGTGGGAACAATGTACTGAAACCATATATAATCAAACATTCCCGTGCTCATTAGATCCACCTTATATGAACATAGGGCTTAATCATTAGTAAGTTAGATACTGCCACGCTGGATAGGACAAAACGTGAACTCAGTAAATCCATTCAAACCAACGAGTTAGTATCTATAACATCACATTGGTGTTCACTTTGGTCTTTCTCCATCTCCGTTTTACTATATACCTCTTGTTTTCTGCAACTCTCTTCTCTGGTCTATAAAATCCAAAAAAACTGCCTAAGGAAACGGAGCAGGAAAAGCTAAATCATTCAAAGAACAAAAAACATAACATAATGTTTGGTGTGGCTAGCCCTGCTCGAGATTTTCTCTCAAACAGATGGTAGGCAATTCAAGGTGGCTAACCCTCGTAGATGAAAAATGCAATTGATATATTAAGCAAAAACCTCTAAACTCTCAAGATCAAGCTCACAAAAAGACGAAAGTGAAGGTTCAATAGAGCCTTAACTCAATATGTATAAAACGTTATTGTAAAGTAACAGATAAATCCAATAAAAAGGATCATATACAAATTATAGACATCTTAAACAGAACGTTGTTAACAAAGCAGATAAAAAGACAAGTTCAAGTACAAAGATCAACAATTCACTTAGAAACTAATAGTTCAACTTAAGCATAAACAAAAATCCAACATGAAAGCAAGTGACAAACAAACTTTAATTTCAGCAATCAATTGTTCAACAAAATCAACAGTCCGCAAACTCGAGACAAAAATCATCAATCATTTTCTGAAATTTCAGCAATCAACACTTCAACCCTTCAGCGGTCAACAGATTGACTGATCTCACACTTCAACAATGAGAAAGACGAAGATGGGAGAAAAAGAGAACCTGGTGAAGGCGGACTCCCGCAGGAACAGAGGACTCCGGCGGCCGCGCAGGGAAGGTTTACTCCGGCGGGTAGAGCGTGGCGCAGATGAGTATACGTGGGCGGATACGGATTTAGGGTTATGGGATGAAGAGTGAGAGAAGAGCTATATTAGTTAGAAAAGAGTTTTGGGCTGGAAATTTATGATTTTATTTAACCGATATGGAAAGAACCATTTATTTACGGCAAATAACAAAATCAAACGCTCTTATTGTTTGTTTCCACTGTTAACCGAATAATATCTCGGAGTTCATGTTCAACTACTTCAATGGACTTTTTCCGTTGAAGATATGTCCTACACAAGTTTGTGCAGTCACAAGGAATGGTGAATCATTCATCTTAAAAACTATTTTCTGACGTTCAAAGCTTGTTGTTTGTGTTCCAGGTAAGTATTTGATTGTAATAATAGTAATTTGAAAGTTGTGTATGCTTTGATGAATGTGAACGTTTTTCAACTTGTTTACCACATTATTTCGGGGTTGTGTAAATACATGTTTATGTATTCTATAACTTGTACGATATGTTGTTGAGTGAGGGACATTGTGTATAATATGTAACTGTTGTGTTCGACTTATGTTGTAAATGTAATATGTGTACATATCAGTATATTGATGTGTTTATTTTCCATTCTGTTTGCGTTTTCAAACACATTGCATGTGAAATATATACATAATACAAAAATTTATGTTTTCAGTGTATGCTTACATTGTATGTTTTGACCTAATTATACACAAAATTATGTTTTTAGTGTATGTGTTTGAGTTTGTGTATCAAATGTCTAATAACGACTTTAACCACACATTGCTTGAAGTCGATGATAGAGGATGAGGATGAAGAAGCAAGGTTTGTAATAATGGCGAAGGAGGTCTTGTAGACGGCGCAGACGATGGATGTTGCGAAAACGATAACAATGACAAACTTGAGGGAAGTGAGAGATTGTGTGTGCTTGAAATACGGAATTGATAAGCATGATTGATAGAATATAAGTCGTCTTGAAGATTATGCAAATCTTCAAAATATATTTTTTTAACTTTTCAAACGGTTTCCTTCAAATGGTATATACTAATAAATAATATTGCGTAATTACTCTAACTTATTTCCTTATTTTCGTTACTATCTATTCAAATTTAGCTTTATTTTTTAATTGAAAAAAATAGGGTGCCTAGTTAGTCTTCAAGTTACAAAAGGTGTCTCATTTCACCAATTATCTCTTCCTTATTTTTCACCAACAACAAAAGCCCCGAGCTCCTATTTTCTTTTTTTTTTAATTTATTTTCAATAAATAATAAATTATGTATGTATATCGTTTTATTATTAAATAATATTACTACTATTATTATAAATAAATATCAACCATAAGAACTAAAATGTAAATATTTTTAAAATTAAATAACAAACAACTTAATAAAAGAAACAAAATTTAAATAACAACCAACATAACATAAATAACATGCTAAAATGACAACAAAACAATAAAAAACTCTAAAATAAACAACAAGACCGGAAAAAATATTACTTTAAATAACAAACAACTCAATAAAAATAAATGTCTTATTTGATTGATAAAATAAATTGATATGCAAAAAGTAAGTTTAAAAAATGCTAAATGTTCACTGCGTAAAACCATATATATATATATATATATATATATATATATATATATATATATATATATATATATATATATATATATATATATATATATATATATATATATATATGTTACGAGAAGTTGAAAAAAACTTATACAAGCGTATGCAAAGTGGGTGTCATAGAATTGATAAAATTAAATCCTATTCAAAAATATTTTTTATAATTATTTTTATATAATAATAGGTTTTAAAATTTAATTAAAAATATTTTTCACATGACTCGTTGTCATTGGCTAAATTCCTGCTAGTGAGGGCGCGCATGTTCCTAATAATCAGCAAAAATGATGTCGTTTTGCTAGAAAAAAATTTTGGCAGAGATAGGAGTCAACACCAACCAGGATTCATAAGCCCCTTTATCCTTCATGCCATCAATTTGATGACATGACTTAGGTTAGGAGCCTCCGTCCCTTCATTATAAATGGTTTAATTATTCCGAATAAAGCAAAGCTAACAAAACTTTTTTTTACCAAAAGAAAAAAGTATATCTTTTTTAAAGAATATTAAAAAGAAAAGTTATTTGTGAACTAATAGCTTTCTTCAAGTATAGGTATTCTAGAATTTCAAGATTGTCAAATTAAATAAATAATATTTATCAAAAGTTTTGTTAATTTAGTAGTTATGTTTTTATATTTGTTTCTTATACATGTTTGAACTAATAACACTAACGTTTAAACAAAAAATACTTAATCTTCAAATTCATGATACCCAACCTTTGCACTAATATCATAAAAGTTAATATTTTTTAGTTTATGGTTATTAGAATAATTTAATTATGATACTGTTAGTTCATAATATTTATATTATTAGTTCAAAATATCTATATAATTAGTTCAAAGTTAGTGTTCGATTAATTTAAACATTTTATATTATGAATACATGCATTATCTTGAACGTATGATAACAATTTATAAAAATTCACGAACTATTATATAGTATAATATTATTTTAACAAATAAAAAAATGTCCATTAGAAAAAGGAGGGAGAAATACTATAATAAAAATTTCAAAACTTTTATACTATTAGTTCAAAAATATATAAATCATTAGTATATTATAATTTGAACTAATAGAACAAAAAATTTAAAAAAAATGTACAAAATTTTGAACGAAAAAATTGTTAGTAAAAAAACCAAAAACACCCGACCTATGTCACCTAGACGGTGCTCCGTAATGTCGTTCTTAAAAAACTCGTATGTACCTTAACCGATTCCTTACATAAACCTAAAGTATTGCAAGAAAATACAAAAATTTCAACCTAATAAAACTCCATAGAATCAAATGGGTCCAATATCCCCACAATATCTACGTACCTAATACCAAATCACACCCATGCTAAATATGAGGTGACCACATTTTCGTATACATTGAATTACTTTTTTGAAAGAATTTGGTGAATTAGGCTCTATTATGTGTCTTTGTTTTATAGATCCCTCTAACTTTTACATTCTAATTGACTTACCGAGTTACCGTTATTACTCTATTAGGGGTACATTTATTAAATGTGTTTATGTTATTGATCTACTTAATAGATCAATATTTGCAAAATGTCTAATTAGTGAATTTGGCCTACTTTTTTTGAGTGTGTATCTTGATGAGGGTTATTTATGGGCTCGTGACCGAAAAGTTCCTATAGGATCGGATACAAACCAATTAGACCAAGTAGTCATAGATTAAATTGCTTTTTTTTAGCCAACGACCCTTTGTAAATAAACGGCCTATGGTCTTGTCCAATGTGTCTTCCCGGTTCAAGGTCGGTCCATTCCAAATTATCAGTTTAGGCTGAAAGTTTTTTTTACAGATGGACTGTAGAGCGAAAGTTGTGTACGTGGGAACCTATTATCTCCTCAACTTTTGATACAGACATACCGTAGAAATTTATTATCTCCTCAACTTTTGATACAGACAAACAGTAAAGTAGCCCATCGACCTCATAGACTAGGTTTGAAATGTCGATCCAAAACTTTTAATGTGGAAACTTATTATCTCCAACGGTTATTCTTATTGTCAGTTAGTTTTTATGTACTCGTATCATCGTATGTTTATGACCCACGAGCACCATCTTCCTAGCGTCAAATGGTTTTATTATAAAACTCGTTAAACTTGAATTTAATGCACATGAACACCCGTATACATACCGGCTATTATACTAAAATAGATTTTCATTTATAATACTCATGAATTATTTTAAAACTATAGTCCAAATGAAAGCATGACCGATGTATAAACATATACTATTATACCACGTACTTCTTATTCAAAACAATTGAATAAGATGCATAAAGACTAAAACTTCATCTTGTTAAAATTGTTAAAGATTAATTATAAGCTGCATTCAAAGTTCTGTCATAGAAAATTTCAAACATATTGACAAATTCTAAAATTTGCGATGATTCTAACCCGTTGAAATTTACAAAAACTAATAATAAACAATCCTAACTTGATGCTATACGTGTACCATGCACCATGCAAAAAACGCATAAGCATGCAAATCTCATATACAAGTCATAATTGTGACATACATTTAACGTAAGATTTCAATTTTCAACATGATTGGATTGTTGACCGCTAGATTATTCAACTTGAACCATGGTCAATTGTGTATGGAAAACATGTTTGTCGCACGTATATGCAATTGCACGAAAAATAAGTTGGTTTTGTGAAGTTAAGTTGGGTCAGATTTAACACGGGTTTCATCGCACGTTCGAGTGTACATGTGTGATAGGTTCGAGTTTAAGTTTAGTGACCTAAAACTAAGTGACAATATGAGTAACTCATCAGCCTTATGTACGCCGAGATTGCGTTGATACCGTGTCAAATTCCGGTAGGTCAGATGTAACGTGGGGTTCGTCACACGTACGAACGCACATGCATGTTGAGCAGAATTCCATCACATAAGTATAACCGAGTTTCATCCTAAATTTTTGTGAACTTGTGTATTGAACTACAAACTTCAAATACACTAAAATTTAGAGTGTTTTGAGATTTACGTACGCCGGGTTTCTTTTTTTTTAATATATATCTTCAGTGGTGGCAATAGGATTTCAAAAGGGGAGCCGAAATTTTATTTTCGATATCTATAAAAATAAAATAGCTATAAAAACAAAGTTAATATGTCTTCTTTTTACAATAAACAAAAATACAAAATAAAAATAAAAAAACATTACATTTAAAGGCGCCGTCGTGGATCGCGCCTATGTATATATTTTTTTTTAAAAAATAGCTGCCCTATAGGCGCGCGTCTGTAACCGCACATCTTTACTTTTTTTTTTCTTTCAAAAACGTTACATTATAGCCGCGGTCTAGGACCACACCTCTATTTGTGTTTTTATTATCTCGACAACGCGTTTTACAAATAAGAGTGCGATCTAAGACCGCGCTTCTACTCCAAACAACAAATCTCGTGCATTTTGGTGAATTATTTCACTCCGAGCCTAAAACGGAAAATTCTTTTGAAGTTTCGTTCAATTCGGCGAAAGATCCAAAAACACATTTAAATATAACACAAGAATAGTGATATTTAAAAAAATAATAAATCGTAAAAAAACAATTTTATAAACGAGAAGCAGTAGCCCATTTTAAAACGATTTTTTTCACCATTTTTTTTTCCTTTTTTTTTTTTGCCCCCAAGGGCCGCCTCTATATATCTCCAAATTGTTTGTTGGATAATTCGAATCAACTTTAAATAATAATAATAATAATAATAATAATAATAATAATAATAGGTTTGGTTTTATATTTCTCGCTCTAAAATTTTTGTAAGTTCTCGTCCAAAACATTGAGCTACGAATATGCAGATTGATCAATCTGATTAGCTGATCTACATCTATAAACAAAATTCGGGTGATGACCGGTTGATGGTTTAAAATTTTTACCATCATCCGACTTAATATACCCAAACATAAAATGATATTCTAGTGGAAAAATTCAAGTCTATATGATAGTCAAGTGATACATTCACACATAACCAAATATTCAAAATTCATACTACCTTATAGTATATATCAAAAGTCAAAACCCACATTTGACATGATTTTAGCTTAGAAGTCAAACTGCCAAGCACGTGACTCATCTCCCTCCAACTACTATAAATAGGTACATATTATGCACACAATCTCATATCAAAATCATCACTACATTTAGTAAATATGATGAAATCCCAAAAGCCTATTTCATCGAAAATCGCCATAATCGGAGCCGGAATAAGCGGCATTGCAGCCGCAAAACAACTCTATAAGCACAATCCGGTGGTCTTCGAGGCGACAAACTCCATCGGAGGAGTTTGGAAACACGCTTCTTTCGAAACCACGAAGCTCCAAACTCCTCGTTGTGATTACGAGTTCTCCGATTTCCCTTGGCCCGATAGAGACAATTCCACGTTCCCTTCTCATAGGGAGATCTTGGAATACTTGCATGATTATGCTAACCACTTTGATATTCTCAAGTTCATTAGTTTTAACTCTAAAGTGGTGCAACTTCGGTTCATTGGCTCGGGTCCTGTCGAAACTGACCCGAGTCTTGATGAGGGAAAAACCGAGTATGGAAAGTTGTTGAACGGTCAACCATCATGGGAGTTAGTCGTGCAAAACGACAACTCTCATGTCATTCAGGTTCAAGCTCTCTTATATTTACGTCATATCGAATATGATTCTTATCTGTATATCGCGTTATTGATATCTCTTGTGTTTTTCAGGTCTACCTTCGAGTTTGTGGTTATCTGCATGGGAAAGTATGGCGACATTCCGCAAATTCCGAAATTTGAACCCAACAAAGGCCCTGAAATCTTTAGTGGGCAAGTTCTACATGCTCTTGACTATTGCAAACTAAGCAAAGAAAAATCTTACGATCTTTTCAAAGAGAAGAAAGTTGCCATCGTTGGCTACAAGAAATCTGCAATTGATCTTGCAGTTGAATGTGCAGAAGCAAATCAAGGTATGTATTTCTTAATTTATAATTAATAAATAATAATGATCGAAAACCTAGTACAATTAGAAACTAGTGTATTACCCGCACTTTGTGCGGGTTCAGTCTTAATAAATATTTAATACTTAAAAATTTATATGCATATTTTTGTAAAATAAAATTTCAAAAAATGAAATTATAATCAATATTATAATTTTTAATTCTAATTTAATTATTTATCTCTTTTAATTAATTATATTTTAAATTGATTTGTTAAGAGATGCTTGTTGGTAAACAAAATTCGTAAAAGTTTAAAAACTATTTTATAAAAATATTTATTTAAATATTTTTTAAAGAATTTAAAAATCAATTTTCAATTTATATTAACATTTAAAAATCACTTTTTAAAATAATTTTTTAGACTAAATCTGGCGTTGACACGTGGTAATAGAGGCTCCTTTGATAGATATAAGATAATAATTATATATTTTAACTAGCTACCTAGAAATATTATATTTTATTAATTAATATATTGTTTCATTCTTTTCAGTTCGTTCATCAATGCAACTATACAAAAAATGACCGAAAATCAATATTTTCAAATTTCAACTCTTCATTTGACATATAAAAAAGTCGCCTTTTGACTAAATAATTAACTTATATTCATTAAAAATGAGATTAGCTTTAAACTTTTTCAAATAGATTCAAAGATTATAGAAGATTTATTTTCTTTGATGACG
>BSUD01000003.1:157465392-157505011 GCA_033239045.1 Fagopyrum esculentum | reverse complement strand
AAAAAAAACTTTTTTAAAATAACTTTTCAAAACTATGTTTTATATTTTTAGAAATATTCATCTCAAAAATATTTTTTATTTACTTGAGTCAATACAACTAATATTACATTAAATTAATTAAAATAGCCTTCACTATTTTTTATCAACATATTTTTTTTTAAATTATAAATTAACTATTTGCACTTTTTGGTAAAGGTCTTTGGATTTTGAAAAGTTACAAACAAATTTCTAAACTTTATTTATTTAATAAATTTCAAATTTGATAAACTTTAAAAACTTAAAAAATTATATATTTTTTAATTCAACTTTCACTAGAAGTGTAGGGATTGATTTGTAGTTTTTTTGATTCAATGTCAAAGATTTTAGTATTCATCAAGAGGTTATGAGACTCATTTGTAACATTTTTTTTACATATAAGCACTATTTTTTAAACATTTTTTAAATAGTTTTTAAAATTATAAAAGATTAATATATTTAATAAATATAATTTAAAAAGATGATTTATAATAAAAATTGCAGTCCTTATATATATACACATAATCTACTAATATTTTATGCATGAAAAAATAAGAAGTTTACGTATATTTTATTGGTTGCATGTGTGCATGCAGGAGAAGGAGGGCAAGCTTGCACCATGGTGATTAGAACACTACATTGGGTAGTTCCCCATTACTGGATTTGGGGCTTGCCTTTCTACCTCTTCTACTCCACAAGATCCTCTCAGTTCCTACATCGAAAGCCTTATCGAGACACTAATCGACTCTTCTCTCATCTCGTAAGTTATATGTACTTTGGTCTTCTTTTCGAGTGTTCAAGGGTGCGTTTTATACATGTATCACGAGTTTTCTTTTGTTTGTTAACGTTAATGATTCATAAAATATGAAAACCCAATGAAAAATCTCATCGAGGATTAAGGATAAAAGAGATTTTTGAATTGATTTATGATAGTGTTGGGTTATGTTAGACCTAAACCGTCAAACCAACGGTTGAGGTAAACCGGCTGTTTATGTTTGACGGGTTAGATTTCGGGCGGTTTTATAGGTTTAGGGAAGAAAAAAAAACCCTAAATCGGAGGTTAGGCCGGCGGTTTGGTTAGTTTTTTTTTTTATTTTAAAGGACCAAACTAGTTGTTAACCGCGGGTTTGTGGTTTGTTAGTTAACCGCATGTTTAGCAGTTAACCGCCGGCTTGACGATTAAAAGAGACCAAATCGGTCCGGTCACTTTTTTTTCTTCAACAAACCTATGCTAAATTGGAAATGCAAAATTAAAACCTTTGAAAAAGCTTATTTTTATTAATATGTTTTGATTTGATGGAGTTTAGAGGCGAGGTGTTTCGAAGATAGTCGAGAGCTATCTTCTATGGAAGCTTCCACTCGAGAAGTTTGATTTAAAGCCGGATCACCCATTCGAGGAGGATTACGCGTCTTGTCAAATGGCAATATTGCCCGAAAACTTCTTTTCCGAAGCTTCGGAAGGAAGGATCAAGTTCAAGAAGACGGGTTCGAATAAGTGGTGGTTTAATGAAAACGGACTCGAGTTTAGTGATGGCTCTAAATTGGAGGCTGATGTTGTTGTTTTGGCTACCGGTTATGATGGCAAGAAGAAGCTCAAGAATATATTTCCTCAGCCTTTTACCAATTTCTTGGAATATATTGATGGCATAATCCCACTTTATAGGTATTTTCTACTACATTGCGATTTTTATAATTTGTCTTTTTCGTATGAAAAATAATTTAATGCAAGAAAATAATCTTATGATTTTTTAAAAAAGTTTATAAAAAAAAAGTTTATTCACATTTTTTGGAGATTATTTCGTTGAGTATATACTTTCATAACTCATGGTGACTATTTTAAATATTTTTTAAATTAACTAATTTTGGTAAATTAAATTTTGAAAAAAGTAACTATAAATCTTCTAATTAACACAAAATTGAATGGTAAATTTTTATATTTTTACAAAAACTCTTAAAATCTGTTTAAAAAATTATCATAAAAAACTTCAAATTTTATTATTCAAGTAAGGCCCATTATTCCGGTAAGGCCGTGCGGCCGTCTGTACGGCCAACACGTGTCCCGAAAATTTTTTTTTTTTTTTTTTTAAAAACGAGTAAAAGTAATAGTTCAAAACTTATCATGGAATAGTTCATAACTTATAAAAGGATAGTTCATGAATTATAATAGAATAGTTCATAGTGTAAAATTTATAAAGAATTGAAAGTAATAGTTCATAACTTTTAAAAGGATAGTTCATGAATTATAATAGAATAGTTCATAGTGCAAAATTTATAAAGGAGTGAAAGTAATAGTTCAAAACTTATTATGGGATAGTTCATGAATTATAATAGAATAGTTCATGGATTATATTAAAAAGTAATAGTTCATGGATTATATAGGAATAGTTCAAAGTTTATAGGATAATAGTGCATAAATTATAACATGGTAGTTCAAATAAATTTTCATTAGTTTCCGTAAAAAAAAAAAAAAATCGTTTCAGAAAAGAAAAAAAAATAAAAAAATTTCGGGACACGTGTCGCCCTTCGGTACGGCCGTACGACCGTACCGCAATAAAAGGGCCGTACCTGAACATTTACCTATATATATATATATGTTGTATTAGTCAAATAACCTCCCCCATTAAATTAAAAAAAAAATCCATTGAAAATCATTTAGTTTTTTAAAATATATAATAGGTGATTGATTGTTTATATTTTTCTTATAATAAATAAAAATTGCAACAACCTAATGCAAATATGATAAAATGTATATGTAGGGGTACAATAAACCCTATGATTCCAAACATGGCATTTGTTGGCTACGTCGAGACTGTGTCAAATCTCCAAACCGCCGAGCTGCGTTGCAAGTGGCTATCAAAGCTAGTCGATGAGCAAATGAAGGTTCCGAGCACAGTGAAGATGCTCGAGAACATAGCTGAGGAGGTGAAGGTGATGAAGACGACGACGAGATTTTACAAAAGACATTGCATTTCTACATTTAACATCAATCACAATGATGAGATTTGTGAAGATATGGGGTGGAGTTCTTTGAGGAAGAATACTTGGCTCAATGAAGCATTTAGCCCCTATACTAGCCAAGATTACAAGGATATTTATATGTGATTTGTTTAAGTTGATCTTGTTGTATTGTTATATGTTATCATCTATTGTGGGTTGTATGTGTGTTGAATTACTCAATTGCTTGCAAATGGTTGTATTGGATTTTGGGTCATATATGTGATTTGTTTTAGTTGATCTTGTTGTATTGTTATATGTTATCATCTATTGTGTGTTGTATGTGTGTTGAATTACTCAATTACTTGCAAATGATTGTATTGTATTTTGTTAACCTAAAGTTGTATTGGATATTTCTTTTTGTAATTGTATGAAAACGATTTTGGGTTAACTATAAAGATATAAAGAATTGTGAGATTTTGGATGGTCAAATATAACTATAGGGTTTCTTTGTGCTTGCCAAAACATCTTGCGTTCATTTGCCCTTTCAAGAGGGTTCATATACTTTCCGCATACATAATCTTTTTAGTCGACATCACGTTGAGTTCCGATCATACGGGATCCATCGTAAAATTATATTAGATCGAGTTCAACAAACTCGGAAACCCCCACGGAACAGAACTTCGCCATCACTCGACCCCACTAAGCTAAGCAACGAGTAGGGCTGTAATATGAGACAAGCTACTCGGGCTCGGCTCGGGCTCGGTTCGTCAAAAGCTCGGCTCGAGCTCGTTGATTTTCTAAACGAGCCAAGCTTAAGCACATTTTAAAGCTCGTATAAATGTTAGGCTCGACTCGGGCTCGACTCATTTATAAACAAACCGAGCTTGAACATGTCAATGCTCGGCTCGTTCGGGTAAAGCTCGGCTCGTTCAGCTAAAATAACACTATAGGAGCATTATTTTAGCCAAGCTACTCGAGCTCGGCTCGTCAAAAGCTCGGCTCGAGCTCATTCATTTTCTAAACGAGCCAAGCTTGAGCACTTTTTAAATCTCGTATAAATTTTGGACTCGACTCGGGCTCGACTCATTTATAAACGAGCCAAACTTGAGCATGCCGATGCTCGGCTCGTTCGGCTCGTATTACACCCCTAGCAACCCCTAGCAACGAGCAACAAAGTTAAACCTACGAGACACATAAGCATAACGTAAACACATTGAACAGTAGTCATGCTATAATTCCAGCCCAAGATGAGGCCCATTAGTATAAGCCCAAAATTAGGCCCAACAGCGTAAGCCCATATATGAGGCCCATTATGCTACAAGTAAGTTTTAAGCATTATAAATTCTACGCTGGAACGTTGCATCGCGTATTATTTTATTTTTTTTTAATGATGAATCACGTATTATTTTATCTGTATAATTGTGATTACATATGTAATTACGTACTTTGTTTTCAGTTTTGGTTAACATTTTAAAAAAATTACCGAAAAGGATTTATTTAAAAGGACGTAAATTGACCAAGGCAAAAAGATAAAAAAAAAGATGCCAAAACAAAATATTCAACCTAGGAATGGCAATGGATTGGGTGGTGGGTGGATGACCTATCCGTCACCCGGTCCGTGAGAAAATTTCATCCACCCACCCAACTCGCCACCCGCTAAACCCACACCCGCATCCTTTCCATCCGCATCCAACGGATGAAGCGGATGATATTCGGGTGTTCTGCGCATTTTCTTTGAATCGATATTAAACTCGAATTTGAATGCATAAAATTAACAATAATAAAAATAAATTCAATTCGAAATAAAATTTATCAATATAAAAACATGATAAATTTAAAGTTAACACAAATCATTAAAGTAAAAATATTACAAGAAGTGTTATTTTAAGTTCTTGAAAAATAGAGAAATGACCTTCAAGTTCTAAAAAGGTAACGCACAACCCTAAACCTAACTCGCAAGCAGACCTTGCGAGTTAGGTTTAGGGGTCTGATTTTTTTTAGAAATCTGACTGTTTTTTAGGGTTTTGTTAAAATTAAAATATTATTAAATTATTATTAATTTAGACGGGTGTAAGCGGGTGAAACGGGTCGGATGGGTGGATCGATGATGGATCGGGTGACGAGTGGATGAAAGGTTCATCCGAATCCGACCCGATCCACCATCCGCTTCATCCACCATCCGCTTTCACCGCTTCATGTCGGGTTTTCATCCTTTTATTATGGATCGGATTATCGGATGTCCGTCGAGTTCGAATGAAATTGTCATCCCTAATTCAACCTAATGATTCAAAAACACAAATCCGCAACTTAAATTATTATTTTTTTCCTTTAAAGTTTAGGGTATTTTCAGAAATAATATAAAAAAAAAGTGTCAATTTCAGAAAAATAAACAAAATCACCATCATAGACTACGAGCGATTCTTTGACATTTGGCCTATAAGTAGCCTTAGTTTCGATCAAATGGTAAAGCTAAGTGAAGAACAAAAAATTGCTTTGAAATTTGTCTCTTTTTCATCCTTCTTGGCCACGTTATCGGAGATCAATGGCGGCGAAGGTAATGCGATTGGTTGAGTACTCTTCCTGCGGTGGCGCCGGCGACATCTCCGTCTTAAAGGTTTGTCATACACCCCTGTCTTACTAATATCGTCATTTTCGTGCATCTTGTTTTGATGATAAAACTTTCACATGTAGTAGAATATTAAACGTCATAGTATAAATGGTCGGTGAACTGTTCTTTACCTTCCTAGTTAGTGTTGAGTTTGATGTTAACGTAGAGTTACCGAGTTACAATAGTATCGGTTCACAACCTCTAATTTGCGGTTTTGTGGGCTTTTACACAAGTCATTATATTATCGGGACTTGTTTGAATTTTGTTTATAGTTTTTTTTTTTGAAAGTTAATTTGTTTATAGTTGATGTGAATGTTTTTTTTTATCTTATAAACATTTTGAAATTTGTAGAAATAGTCGTGCCAAAGTTGTTGGATTACTATGATCGAGATTGTGACCTTTTGTAAATATAATTAATCAACTTGTAAAATCTATTTAATCAAATTAAATAATGTATATTACCTAAATAATTATTTCGAAAATTAATAAATAAACAATTAATTTACAAGAATATGCCAATCAATATAAAAAATAATTCCTCCAAATTAAAACACTATTATTTTACTGAACCTTTTTTTTAAATGAAATAAGTGACTCAACTTTAAGTCTCCGGTTAAATTAGAGTATTTTACATAAACTCACCTATAAGTTTTAAAAATTATAGAAAATTACCCATAAAATGTTTTCTTTAGAAAATTATCCACTTTTTTCTTATACTAAAAAAATATCTAAGGGGGGTTAAAACCCGAATAACTTCATAAATTATTATTTTAGTAATTTTATTTTAATAAAGTTTATTGTGATAACTTAATATTTTTTTAAGATGTGTAGTTTTAATGCAAACTTATGTTTTTTTGTACGTAAGCATGTTGAAGAAGGATCATTTCCGGTTCCTAAGGCGGACGAGGTGGTGGTAAAGGTGGAGGCGACGAGCCTTAATCCGCTTGATACCGCCATTCAATTCGGCAAATTTCGGCCTTTTGTTCCTCGTAGATTTCCTTATATTCCAGGTACGTTTTAGGATCGACACGTTTAGAGGTGTACGTTTTAGATCCGGATTATTTTTTGCGTTTCGGTTCACGGTTTTTGTTTTTGTAATTCGGGTTTATTGTCCAGTTGTCTAGACCCTAAAACCGATGGTAAATATATTAAAAAAGTAAATTAATCCGGATCAGTTTGATTTAGATTTCACATAGTACAAATTAGCATTGGGTTCATCGCAAATGAAATTATGTCTAAATCTAAAGTGGAATGGACAAGATCGTATCCGTTTTTTGCCGAAATCTTGGAGCGGATGCACAACATATGTGCCGCTTATAACTCGTATTTTTATAGTTCATTTTCTTTGGCTTTGATAGTTTCAATTGAATTTTATTGGATTTATCGTTTGGATATTTTGCATCATCTTATAGGCTTGTACAAAACTAACTCGATCCAAGAAATGGATGATCCATTTCGAAAAAATCCATAAATATAATGTTTGTTCTAATCAGATTTAGACTCAATACGAGAGATATTTTTTGGATAAACGAATATTCCCGGATAAACATGTCTGAAACCTCTTTGTTTTTTATTGATGATTTTCTAAGATGTTGTGCATGTTATTATTGATGGATTTGAATTGGATATATGCATGTTCTAGGAACTGATATTGCCGGGGAAATAGTCGAAGTCGGAGCTCGAGTTAGCAAGTTCAAAATTGGCGACAAAGTCGTAGCTTGGCTACACTTGGTAACTCCCGGAACCTTCCTATATAAAAGTAAAGGAGAAATAAAATTGATCATCGTCATTTTGTATTAAATGGTCACGAACCAAACACACTACGTGGATTGGTACGACCCAAACCGTTTTCATTTTCTTAACACGAACTCAATACGATCTACTATAACGTAAGGTTGAGCAAAAATATCAGATCCGACTAATCCGAAGATCCGATCCGGAAAAATCTATCTCCGAAAATATCCGACAATTGGTGATCCGAGTCCGAATCCAATCCGGACATATTTTTCGAATCATCGGATACGGATCGGATATCCGGATCGGGTCTTCGGATCAGATATCCGTCCGGATAAAATTGTCGGATATCCGGGTGTTCTCGGATTCGGATCGGACTTTTTAAAGTTTGTCGGATCGGATATTCGGATAAGCTCACCCCTACTATAACATGATTCACAAGTAACGACTATTCGCAGGTCGGAGGCGGACTAGCCGAGTACGCGGCTGCGAAAGAGCGGATGACCGTGATAAGGCCAAAAGAAGTCTCGGCAGTCGAAGCTGCCGGGTTGCCCATTGCAGGCATAACAGCCCTCGAAGCCTTAACAGTACATTGCGGCCTTAAACTCGACGGCACCGGCGCCAAGAAGAACATCCTCATCACCTCCGCATCAGGCGGCGTCGGCCACTACGCCGTCCAGCTCGCCAAGCTAGCTAACACCCATGTCACCGCTACTTGTGGAGCCCGCAATATTGAGCTCGTGAAGAGCTTGGGTGCTGATGAGGTCATTGATTATAGGTATCATAACATAGATCAACCCTATCATTACCAAAAAAAAAAAACATAGATCAACCCTAAGGGCTCGTTTGGAAGCACCGGGAATCATTCCCGGTAACGGAATGATTCCGAATCAATCAAAAATGACGTTTGGTTAGAGGTCTTTTAACACATAAAACTAATCTCATCTATTCCATTTCCTTTCTTAGCCCTTATTTGATACCATTTCGTTTCCATTCCATCGCTCCAACCAAACGGACACTAAAGCTCTATTTCACTTGATTTTGGAATATTTAAATTCGTATAGAAAATAAAATGTTATAATATAAAATTATTGCTTGGATGTTTATAATTCGATATGAATCGAATTTGAATAACTTACTGGATCAAATAAAACTAAAGTTTATATATCATATCTAAAATATAGTTTTTTCAAACTTAATATATAATAATTTACTAGTTTTTATCATGTTTTTATACACTGGTTTCAATTTGTCCGCCAAGTTAATATCGTATTTAGATATAAAATTTTATTTAAGAAAAAAAGGGATAAAATCACCTTTAAAAAATGTGTTCATAATATACCACCTTTTATAATATAGTATATAAAATGAAACCACACATAATCATTTTCTAGTGAAATATTAGGCTATTTGATCAAAATACTACTAATTAATCAATTAAAATTATTTTGTTGTTACTATTCAAAATATCCTCTTTATGATTATATTTCTTTTTAGTGCATTATTTTTTTAAAAAATTACTTGCATAAACATCTTATGATTCTTATTTCAAATTTTGATTTTTTTTATGATATAATTGATTTTTTAATGATATAATTGATTTTTTATGATATAATTGATTTTTTATTTGTTTATTAATTAAAGACTTAATTTGCAGATTTTATTGAATAGAACTATCATTCAATAAAAAAAAATTACTCTGTAGTCGTGTGGGACCTTGTGTATTTGGATATTTTATACATTTTTAAACATAACTCTACCTCATTTTTCTCAAAATATGGTTCACACTTTATGAACTATCATTTGTGAGATTATGTACTATTACCAAATTGACAATTTCATAGAAGCTTTTAATGTTAGGGAACAACGTCCTTAATCCGACCCAAAATGAACCCGATTTTACAGGACACCGGAGGGAGCTGCCTTGACGAGTCCATCGGGGAAAAAGTACGACTACGTTGTTCATGGAGCAAGGGGCATTCCGTGGTCGACATTAGAGCCGAACTTGGCCGCGAAAGCCCGTGTGATCGACTTGAATGTAGGACCATCTTCTTTATGGACATATGTTGTGAACAAGTTCACCTTTCCAAATAAGCAATTGGTGCCATTGATTGCCCTGCAAGTGAAGGCTGAGAATTTGGAGTTTTTGGTGAATCTTTTGAAGGAGAAGAAGCTTAAGACGATTGTTGGCTCGAGATTTCCTCTAAGCAAAGCTGAAGATGCTTGGGAGAAGATGGCCGGTGGGCATGCTACCGGCAAGATAATTGTGGAACCCTAATATAAGAACTAAAATGCTCAAGTTTATTAAATTTGCATGGCCACAGTTTGTGTTTGATGGAATGATTATTATGTTTTGAGTTTGTTTTAATGGCATGTTTTTTATGTTTGTTGTTTTGGAGATGTACTCGTATTTTCGTGACATTAATATCGTCGTAGGTCGATCCATTCATAATTAAAACGGATCTATCTTATGAGGAGTGTCTAATGCGAACTAAGAATCTCTATGAGGTCAAAATAATTCGGGTCAAAGCTAAATTGATTGAGCACCGAAAGTCGAAGAAAAGCTCAAATTTTGTTCTCGGTTGAGCTGATCAACATCATTGAGTCGACTGACACACATGTGACGAGCACGTGATCTTTTTTTTTTGAAAAAGGTTTATATTATTGAAACATCAAAGGATTTACAATAGTTACTAACTTAGAAAGACTAGAACAAAGGGAAAAGAAACGGGGAGGGGGTGGTGAGATACATGAGAGATTAAAGAAGATGGTTGCCTCTTACCGAAGCCCAAGCAAGAGAACCTCGCATTCTATCTTTCCAATGACTAGCAATGTATCCTTTGGTGGTGCTGATGATGTTATGAGCGCATGAGGTTGCATGGGTGAATCTTTGGTCAAAGATGATATCATTACGAGATTTCCAGATGAAGTAGATGTAGGTGGTGATGGTAGAGATGGTGACTTGCGTGGCAAGGTCGTTTTTTGTTGTGGTTCTTCGAGGCAAGACAATCCCAAATGTCACAGCTGTAGGGATATGGGGGAGGGATTCTGAGCCATTTGGAGATAAGATTGAGGACAAGAGTGGAGTAGCTACAATGGTGGATGAGGTGGTCGACACTCTCGGCATGAAGATTGCACATCTTACAAGTAACGTCAAGGGCGGTGTTCCAGGTTTGCAAAATGGATAGGGTAGGAAGTCGGTTGTGGCTAGCCAGCCAAGAGATGAAGCTGACCTTTGAAATGTTCAAACCATGCCATATGACGCTGACAAAGTATGGATTCTGGGGCATGAGAGCTTTCCAATAGAGATTGTAAGTTGAAGTGGTAGAGAATTTACCTTTAGGTTTGATGGTGTTATTGATGAAGCTGGTTCCATTTGCAGAAGAGAGGATCTCATCTCTGATTTTGATAATTTGACACCATGTGTAGTTGTGCTTGTAATTGTACTCATAGATCAAGATGGAGTGGTCTTTAAGAATATTATTGTTGATCCAGTCCACCCATAGATTATGAGAGTTGTTAGAAGGATCCAATTCGAAGATGAGTTTGGCTAGGCATGCTTTGTCCCAGGAGAGAAGCTCTTTGAATCCAAGTCCTCCATCGTTCTTGGGGCGGTAGACAGTGTTCCATGCTACGAGGGCACGATCAATTAAAAGGCTCACGTTTGCACCCGATCAATTAAAAATAAGTATTGATGACATGAATGCCATCAGTTTAAGTGATGGAGATTGTAACACACCCACAAAGTTATCATCATATACCATTTAAATTTGAATGAGGATTTATGATTAACTTATAAGGAACTTATTATTACACATGTCATCAATAATTATTCTTTTTAGTGGTCGAGATGAGAACACAAACGCAAAGTTAAACATGTTCAAATGGGATCAATTTGATAGGAACAATCATGTTACACCTACAAACCTTTGAAAAAGTTTGTCTCAAGCAAGTTTTATGGAAAGTGAACATAGTGCAAACTACCAATGCTCTAGCTTTATTGGGGCATCGGTCTCCCCCATGTTGATGTTTCACAAAGTGTCAAAGAACTATCAGGAATGATGCGCTTTGTCAACTGGTGCATTGAATTTTGACGTAGTGATGAGTTTTTATTTACCGTTTTTACAACCTCTCGGGCTACTAGGCTTGTCTAGTACGCCGAATAACTTTCCTCTTACAAAAAAAAACAATATGTAATTGAATATGAAGCATTGACAAAAAAAAAGTTGTTACGATATACAATAGTATAAGAGAAGTGAAATTGGATAATTACTTGGTCTTTAGTCTTGCAAATAAAATATAGGCCCGTTCGCAAACACTTTTTATGGGATTATTGGAGGGATTATTTAAAGATAGATTATTTAAACCAAAATTTTTAATCAGTTACACTTAAATTATCGATTATTGGCAATTATAATAACCAAAATAATATTCCAAAACCGCCAAACGAATAGACTCGTAAAAAATGCATATAGATTTTCACGAAGAAAGTGATAAAAGTATTTTATTGCTAAAAACCAAAGATTACAAGGATGAGAATGTCAAAAATATAAAAGATAAAAAAAATCCGCTTATACTTGACATAGTAGTATAACACAAATGTGCTCACATGACATTAGATTAACATGTATACCCTTATATAAATTGAATTTACACATTGAAGTGACAATTAAGTTGTGGTTTTGTAAAGTATCGTTAATCAATGATCGTTCGTTTAATTTAGAGTTTTAAAGTTTCATTTCTAAGTGATATCGACAATCGATCGTTCAATTTAGAGTTTCAGTGTTTCATTTCTAACTGATGGATGTCTTTTTTGAGAGTTTAGAAGGTCAATTGTGTAGTGAAACATTTTGTACCACAAAGTGATGAAATTTATAAAAATGCAAAAAAGCAATTAATTGAAAAGAATAATATTTAGGGTGGTTTTGTGTAATTTTCCAGAAAACAGCACTAGTAAAATGAAATGTGGTAAAAGCAAGCGAGAGAAACTGAGAAAGATATTCGGCCTTCTTCCCTAGACTGGCTTGCGCATAAAGCCAGAGGCTTCAATCCAATATAACTTTCAAATCCCTCGAACTTCCATAGCCGATTTTCACAATCAACATCCACAAACACAATGAGCCGAGGAAGCGGAGGTGGATACGATCGTCACATTACGATCTTCTCCCCTGAAGGTCGTCTTTTCCAAGTCGGTATGTCGATTTCTTCATCACCATTTCTCCAGATCTGTTCGCAGCGAAATAAACATTTGTTTCTTCAATTTAGGGCATTTTTAGACTTGTATGAATCTGATCCTTTCTTCTTTTGCTCGTATGATTTTGCCATAGAGTATGCGTTTAAAGCTGTGAAGTCGGCTGGAATCACTTCGATTGGTGTTAGGGGAAAAGATTCGGTTTGTGTCGTCACTCAAAAGAAAGTCCCCGTGAGTGAAACTACTTCAGACTTTTGGCTTAATCTGCTCATAGTTTTGTACTGCGGTCGATTTTGTAGTTTTTGAACTGTTTGTTGTGATATTGGATTTGCAGGACAAGCTCTTGGATCAAACTAGTGTTACTCACCTTTTCCCAATAACTAAGTACGTTGGGCTGTTGGCTACTGGCATGACAGGTTTGATTCATCAGTGACACCATCTTTCTTGCTTGCCTTTTGGAAGTTGTGGTTTATGGCTGTTTTTGCTAGGGTTATTGGTTATCAAATTGTGAGTTTTAACTGAAACAGTTCAAATTGAACTTGTGGATTTTGTGTCAAGTTTCATAAGTGGAGTGCTTAGAGTTGTTATTGGTAATTATGATTCTGGTAATCATCTTTTAAATAGTTATTACTTCTACAATGACCTAATGAGAACTTCAGATCTTATTTTTTGGTATCTAAACAAACCTTAATTTTCCCTTTCTGCTGGGAACCTAAAGCTTTTTTGCTGGATATATTCTTACTGTGGCCCTGTTTGTGTGGTCAGCTGATGCCAGGACTTTAGTTCAACAGGCAAGGAATGAAGCAGCCGAGTTCCGCCATAAACATGGATATGAAATGCCTGTGGATGTCTTGGCTAGATGGTATTGTGCTTATATTTAGATTCTATCAAGTATTGCTCTTTCTAATTGTTTAATTTGTTGGAAAGTTTGGGTTTTGACTGTTGTTTAGTTTGTATGATTGGGGGCTTTGGCAAATATGTGGGTCTAGTATGAATGTTTGGCCGTTGTGTCGGTTCTATACAGAAATTGTATGGCATAGCTCTTGCTGGTTCTAGCCAAATGCTATAGAGATCCTAGATTTAATAAGACTCTATGAGATGCAGGCCAATTTTATATGCTAATCATTTTGTAGGATAAGAGTTGAACTTTTCTCTACATGGTCCATAATCCACAATTACATGTTTGTTGGTATTGCATAAAAGATTTATCGTTCAGGAGTTTATTTAGCTGTCTTTGTTCCTGAAGGATTGCAGACAAGTCTCAAGTCTATACACAGCATGCTTACATGCGACCTCTTGGAGTAGGTTTGTACCATGTCTTGGCCATTGTCTGCAAAAAATAGGTTTACATTATTCCAAGTAAAATTTTGTTTAGTATTTCTTTCTTATCTATGATTTGTCCCCCATTTTTGCAGTTGCTATGGTTGTGGGAATTGATGATGAAAATGGGCCACAACTGTTCAAGTGTGACCCTGCTGGTCACTTTTTCGGTCACAGGGTACGCAAATTGACTTGTTTCTCCAGTGATATGGTTGTTTTGATTTTTACAAATATTTTCTTTTTATGGATCTTTCAACCCCCCACCCCAATTCAAAGGAGAAAACAAATGAAATATTGTGGTTGCCACTTGTGAGAAATTCAAGTTGTTTAAACAGACTTTATCTCCAAAGGAAAATCTTGTCTTGGAGCAAATTGAATAACTAATTCCTGTTTTCTATTTTTCAAACTTACTCGTTTGTTCTTATTGCTCTGAAACCAATGTCAAAACTAGTTTTAGTCCTTGTTCTGAGCTCGAGGCAGTTACCTGATCTTATTTTATGCATATAGTTATATATTGTTAAGTGACCAATTTCTGTATCAGGCAACTAGTGCTGGATCCAAGGAGCAGGAAGCTATTAACTTTCTGGAGAAGAAAATGAAAAATGATCCTGCTTTCTCTTATGAAGAAACGGTGCAGGTATGTGAAAAAAATCTAGTTACCTTGGAACATCAATGAGTTGTTGCTTTCTAGGTAATCAAGATGTTTTGAGTGGGATCTGGCTGTTTTATTTAGGGTTCACTGTAAGCAAATCAATGGTATTTTGTCCATACATGGAAGGATCTAGCGGTTTGCCTTATGGCTATAATATCACATGAGTAGACCGTAATGTACAATGCAATAATATCACTTTGTTGCTGGAGATGGTGACTTACCTCGTGGTGGATCTTGGGAAAAAGCAGCATCAGTATATTTTTGCCTTGTTGATGATAGTAGTTTATGACTGTGTAGTAAAGTATAATAATTGTTGCTGCTATAGCACTGGAAATGTGCCTATTGAATGTATATATCTCAAATTATAGAAGCCCAAAATACTAAAGGCTTGTTTGGCAGTTTCTCTATAAAGACAAATTATCTATAAAAGGTTTTTGCCCTGAATGTTTGATTTGAGTCTGAACACCCACAACTTGCTCTCTTCCTGATTCCGGTATACACCCACACAAAGCTCTTGTCGATAACACTCCTGACATCGAACGTGCCTAGCGATGAAGGATAGAAATCGGGGGAAAGCTAGTTGTGGGCTCCAATTTCCAAAATACACTTGTTTGGCAAAATCTTTTATGAGTGATTCTGCCTTTATTAGGAAACTGCCAAACAAGGCCTAAGCTTGTACAGATGCTTTTCTATCCCCACCTCCTTTTTCTTTACTATTACGAGCTTCAATCAATCTAATTTCTAAAAATGTTCTAGTAAGCATTATTTGTTATGAATCATTTATCTGACATATTTGGGACTCACTACTCTATTTCTGTTTTTTCAGACTGCAATCGCTGCCCTACAAAATGTTCTACAAGAAGATTTCAAAGCCACTGAAATTGAGGTACTCAAACCTGAACAACTTTCATGCTTGTTTGGACCTTTTCTCAGCTTTTTATTATCAGTGGTGTAGGATGCCTTGTAAATCGATGTTGTTGTTTCCCTAGAAGAACTCTAGGTGAAGTTCATAAAAATCCTTTAGAAAAAATCAAACCCAAAAAAGGTAATTGAAAATAAAAAAGATTTGGAGAGGCTAAATTCATTCAATTCTAGGTAAATAAATCTACAACTTCACCATAACTGAACCCGAAAACTGCACCATCTTTCTTTTCCGAGGAAACAACAGTGGTCAGCATTACTAGTTTCTAAATTTGTGGTTGTCTGATAGTAACAAGGCTCGAGTATCATCATTCTGTACATATTGGTTTGATTACAGGTTGGAGTTGTCAGGAAAGAAAATACCATCTTCAGGGTGCTGTCTACCGAGGAGATTGATGAACACCTAACCGCCATAAGCGAGCGTGATTAGTTCCTTCCTAGGGATTTAGACTCTACAGTGAGCGATGGTTTGATTGATCTCCTGTGGCATGCTCGCGCCTCCTTCTCGTTTTCATGAGATTTGATCGATGTTAAACTATTAACAATGTATTGTCAGATTATGTTTTCCAAGATTGTCATTTCGTAGTGTTTAATCTTTTGAATCTGAAAATTCCTTGCTTGGCTTTGTCCAAGAGCTGAACCATGTTGATAGCATTGCTGCAACCAACACTTATATAAAACAGAAATAATAGCGTAAGTGGTAATATATTTGAATAGGTGAGTCATAGGAACAGCATGAATGATACATGAAGCATTTATAAAGTAGGCTGTTTCTCAATAATTGGCCATAAGAAAAATAAAATAAAATGTTTTTTTTTGGATTTAGCATAAATTTGGGTCCTAGTTCACTTGATTACAGAGCAGAAAATTATAATACATCATATTGGCGGCCACACTGAAGAACAAGTGGTCCCATAAACGGTGTCCATGTGTGATCCGAGTTTGTCTAATATCTCTCTTTTAGGGTTTGTCTAATATCTCTCTTTTAGGGTTTGTCTAAAGATATTTAATTTTTATTAATTTTAGGTCTGACGGTTTTCCGTCTTGGATCGGAAATTACCTTACGGTCCGACCCTGTCCTATAAAAATGCACAACCCTAACTTGAGTGTACTAAGTTATTCGAGTTAAGAAAAACTTGGTTTGAACTCGTTATCTAATTAAATTGGTTGAGTATAAATATATTTTCTAAGTTGATTAAAAATTAGGTTTGAATCGAGCTTGACATAATTATGAGTGAGTTGAACATGAACATACTATAACTTTAGGTCGTTTAACTCGGATAATGATCATATCAATACTCAAGTTGAAAGTCAACTTGGAGTTGAACGTCTCAGTTGACACTTCACATAAATAACGTTTGTGTTATCGATTGTCTAAATACTTGCCTAAAAAAATAACCGCTGTAAGAGTTGCTATTCACATTGAGTCTCATGTGTGTGGAACCACCCTTTCTATATTGAATCTCAACATAAACAAACGTACACAATTTATAAATGTTTGTATAAAAAATTTATTCAAAAATTTCATTAATTTATGTTTTTTTCTAACATAAATCTACCATCAATTTCATAAAAAAATATTTTAAAATTCGATATTTAAACCCTAAACACAAACATTTCTAAATACGAAACACACCTGATCTATTATTTTTTATTCATAAAACTATGCTCAAATTTATAATATAATTGTTCACAATCTCATAAAATGTAGATCAAATTTTACAAAACAATAATTTACGAACAAAACATTACAATTTCACAATAGTTCGTAATTTGCCCATTGTGTGAGCGATATTTCATTTTATTAAAATAAATATTTATGAATATCCTTTGTGAGATATTAATAATTGTACCTATTTTGCTTCATACTTGGACTGAAATAAATAATCTGTACCTAAACTTTTAACTTCCTTTTATACGCTAGTTTCATTCAAAGTACATTCATTTTTAGCTATGACGCTGCCCTACGTACAAATGAGATTTTGTGTTTTTCCTAAATTAGTATATTAATTTAATTTTCTCTCTTTATAATGATATACAAATTCACTTACCTTAAAAAAAAATCTAAAAATAAAAGGACAATATTAGTAACTAGGACTTTTTGAAAGATTTTTTAATGTTTTAATTAATTAAATATGCCCCAACCTTTTGTAATTTATACTCAAACACTACACAATCTTCTCTTAAGGGATACATTTACTAAACACAAACCTAGAAAAGCCTTGTAAACCATATTGTTTAAAAAAACAAATTCATAAGAATTAGAGAAAATTGTCTAAACAATACCCATCTTTTAGGCTGATCAAATATTAGTACATAGATTACTGATCAAATATTAGTACATAGATTACTGTTCACACGTTAAGCAAAAGGTTATGACAGTTGCAATGAGACTTACATAGATGGATGAAGGGCCAACAAGAAACCAAGGGAAAAGTTCTAAGAACAAAACTATTGTATTAACTTAACGTGAGAAAAGTAAGCCAAACACTAATCTTTGGTCGGGCTCAATAGGTGAGTACCGTTCCGATATTAAGATACTATTTAATCAATTTCCTCTAAGAATTAACGATTACTATTATATATGCACGAGCAAAGAATTATCAAACCAAATTTTCTTACGCGTTTTATATTCATTGGACCATCATAAATTCACTTTAGGTTTTAGGGTCTCTTGCCAAGGCCACAAAAGTCATAACACACTTAAAGCCTTTTTCACTACAGCCCATTTTTTATTTTTTTTTAATTATTTTTATTATTAATTAAACTATTTACCTTTGGACCATTGATGGTGGTAGGAGCCTAGAGGTTCATTACCTCGGTATTCTCAAGACCACCACCAAGCCAAGCAGCAAGCAACAGCTTTTTCTTCATCTTCCTCCTATCATTCTCCATGGCCGTCGCCTGAACTCTTCAACACAGCTCATCTTCCTCTGCATCTTCATCTTCGATATCGCGATCGCGGAAGGTGAGCTTCCTCTTTTACGATAAAGGACTCTTTTGCCTTTTCGTTGCAGTTAAATTAGGCACACAATATGGAGAAAAAGATACATCTCACTATCTGTTCTCTGACGTTTCGTTTTCCTAATTTTCATGTCCGTTTTGTTGAAATTAATTGCTTCTCTTTGCGTTTCAGTTCATCTATCTCCTTTTTTTTAGCTTGTTACTTTACTTCCTTTTTGGATTGGATGATCTGTTTATCTGCGGAGCTCGCGGAAACTTGTGAACTCCGTTGTCTTGGCAAATTTGAATCCTATTTGGTGTGTTGTTGAGCTGTTTGGATGATGTTGTTTTTCGCTTTGTATAAAATACACGGAATCTGAATTATTAAACCTTTCTTCTGCTGAAATGGGATATGGTTTGGTCAATTTTTGTCGTTTTCTATTTGTTACTCTTCAATTGTTCTTTTGTTTTCTAGATTTTGTTAAGTTGAGAGATCGATAGATGTTGGATGTGGCGTTTGAAGTGGAGATTGATTGCTCGATTGGAGGATTTTGGATCTTTAGGGTTGTTCCGTTTGTAGGAAGAATCCTGCTATGTAGTTCATTGATTGGGTAGATATTGCAATGTTTCAGGAAGTGTATTTTGACTTATAATTCTAATATATGTTGCTCTTGATTGAAGTCTGTGTTCTGGAATTGTTCTCAAGCAAATTAAGTGATCTTTGGAAGTCCTTAAAATCTTCAATTGGATTATTGGTGTTTACTCTTCTTCATGTAATCATCTTTTGTGAAGGGATTACAACTTATATTGTCTATGTGCTGCTTATTGATTCTTGGAGCTATTTGCTGGCTTGATTTTGGACTGCTTAAATTTTGTTGCCTTTTGTAAAGCATTATCTAAACTTTTTTCCTTCTTTTTTATTCCCCAATAGCCACAACTATCGGAAGAAAGTGCAAAGATGGCTCAGAAGGAAGAAACAGGTAGCCCACGATGGACAGCTTCATCCATTATACAGACAACGGAGGGTGTTGCTAGGGCCATGGCCGATGCAGCAGCAGCAGCTATTTCTGTCCATGCACAACCGACACGACCATCTGTTGTTTTTCAGTCAAAAGATGAAAACAGTGGCAACCAACTCCAGAAGTTACGGAATCAGTTCTCGAAAGTTTTTAAAGGTTTTTCACATCCAATTGAAACTAAGCGTCCTACATATAACCCTGAGGTTTTGACCAGCCTAAAGCGCCAATGGGCTAGATTCCAGTTGCAGTCTTTGGTCAGTTTGATCTATCATCTTTTTGGCTGTGAGATATATATTGTTTTTCCTACATAAATGAAAGTTGGATAGATGCTCTTTCTATGAAGAAAGAAGAATGAGCTGACCGGACAAAAACATAACCTTTGTTTTTCCCTTGTCTTTATACAGGATCATAAATCTTTTGAAGAGCCAACAAGGCTTTTTGAAAGCATAGTAGTTGCTGGACTTCATCCTAACTGTGACATCCAGGCGCTACAGAAACTCATGTTTGCAAGGAAGTCCGAAAGTTCAAGTAAATTTCGGAGTGCACTAAGTGGTCACATAAACCCCCGTGTAGAACCTTGCCTTGAACCTCAGGTATGTAGGTTTGTAACATAAAAATGTGCACTGTAAATGGGAATGCTTTTGAAAACCTTAATGTGCTGCATGATACAGGCAACTAATAATTCTTCTAATTCCAGGTTCTGTTTGTTTATCCTCCAGAGAAGCAGCCGCCTCTTAAATATAAGGATCTCTTATCATTTTGCTTCCCTGGGGGTATAGAGGTTGAGCTCACACCTGGTTTTGTTACTCTTTAATCTCGCAATTATTATCTTTTCAGATTCATCTTCTTTATTTCGAATGACTATTACCACTGTTGCTATCATGTTTTTTTTAAATGCCAAGTTCAAATTTGTTATGTCAATGGGAAAAGGTTTTTCTAGAGGTCCCGTTTTTTCTTCATTAGTGTATGTTAACTACATCATTTTGAGAGTGTTGGTACAAAATGAGGAAGTGAGATGCCTATGTAGTAAACCTTAGATGCAACTATATATGTAGCCCAATGTTAAGTTGTATTGCCTGATGATAACTACTCATCTGATATCCTTCTATGGACCTTGCTACGAGTTTGCAGCTGTAGCCTGTATTTGAGAAAGTATTGTCTGTTGTAGTAGTTGATAGAGTCCTTTGACCATAACCCCAATCTTATGGTACTTGATAAGTTTGCACCTGAAAGATATACACGGCAGAGAATACATAGTGCTTTAATTCTAAACTATTGCTTTATTCTTGATGTATTGCTTGTGCACCAGCTTAACATGAATCATAATGTTTTTTCAGGTTCATGCTGTAGAAAGAACTCCCTCAATGAGTGAATTGAATGAGATCCTTCTTGGACAGGTATCTGTCACTATATTTTCTGCATTGTACTATGAATTCTTTGAGGAAAATCTTACATATGCTACTATATTTTGATCTCTATCTCTTTTTTCCTGTTACTAATGGTAATTATGGTATAAACTAAATCAAGCCAATTTCTGCCTTTTAGCAAGAAATTATGCATAGCAATTCAATATAACATATCAGAAGTCAAAATTTCATCATGGACTGAGAAACAATGCGACTTTTGTGTTTGACTACTTCCCTGTGGAAAAAAATGTTTTTCATCATTCATTGTTGTTCTGCCAAGTTTTGTTCAAGCTTCTGATTTGCTTACTATTGAGGATGGCTATGTACATCAGTACTTATCTGAAAAAAGGATAACAAATCTATGCAAATGCAAACGAATCACGGAGTGGACTTTTTTTTTAAAAATTTTGTCCTTGTCTTTTTTGCAGGAACACTTAAAAAAGAGTGATATGTCCTTTGTATTCCGTTTACAGGTACTGTGCAGAATGCATTGATCTTCTAAACTTGCGGCATCTATTTGCTTTGGGCTGTATTAGAATTGTATACATGTAATACACATGTATAAGAACCGGCTCTTATAATAAGTGATAGGAGGTCGAAATTGGGACCATTTAATCCCAAAGTTGATATTTGGAATCAAGATTGTATTCTAGGTTTAAAATAAGGGATCATAATTCAATTGGCTAAAAGTATTTAAAGAGAATGATAGAATACAAATATGTTTATTGTATAGTTTATTGGATAAAGCAGAATCAGGAGGCGAACTAATTTTTGGGTAGTACAATTTTTTAAACCATTGATTTATGATTAAATAGCACAATTTTTTAGCTCTTATGTCGTGTTGAAATGGCTGGTTGGTATGTGACATGGACATATCTGCAAAAATTTGGTTGCAAATAGCTAATTTTTTAACCAAACTTTTTTGAGTATTGCATCATTGATCATTCTGCAATCTAGTTTGGTATAAATACTTGTAAGTTTGATCATAGGTAGGCTTAGCCATTATATTACTTCCAGGTTGCAGATAATTCGACGTTGTATGGATGCTGCGTGCTAGTTGAAGAAATGGTTCACAAGCCCTCTCGGTTGGTTTCCATGATGTCACATAACCAGCGTATTGACGCACCTTTGAGTCGGCATGTATTAACTACTCAACGCTGTTATTGCTTACTGTCAAGACTACCGTTCTTTGAATTGCATTTTGGTGTGCTGAACAGGTGAGAGTATACTAATACAGCTCACTGTTTAATCTGAAGCAGTTTTCTTTTTTCAAAATTGCCGGCTTTGCTTGTTACCAACCTCTTTCCTATACATGGTAGCAGATACCAATAAACTGTATGTATTTGACTATTTGTATATGTATATGGAGTTTGTTAGGAGATGCATTTTAGGCTGTCCAGCTTTCCTGATAGAAAAAAGAATTTCATTAATAAAGACAAGGTGCGGCTAGAGAGTTAAAGAAAGGATGAAGGTGAACTATAAAATGCTTCCATTTGCAACCGAGTCCTTGACGTGCAGTTGATAAACACGATCTGTTTGAGCTTAGAAGGCTTGTCATAGTGTTTTTACGTATACTGTTTTTACAATCAATACGGTGCATTATTACATGACGTCTCTCTTTAAAATTCCTGTTAATCTGTTAGCGAATCCTCTAATTACTCCCAATATTTCATTCAAAAAAGATTGAGAATGATAGTGCATGTATATTTGCACCAAACTCCAATGATCGTTGGAATTTGAAAAGCCATCTAGTGTATGATGCTAGATACTTTTGGGAGCTTATTTGGAAGGATGCTATATGATAAATCTAGAGGAGGCCCATCTCATGTTCAAAACCAAAATCCTTCTCTACAAACAGCTTGCCACCTTATAGTGTAATTCAACAGAGAAAGGAAAAAAAGTAAGCTTAAAGAAGTTTGGACTCTGGATAAGTTTGTTATGGATTCATGGCATATATTAACGAACTATGTCAGATGGTTATGTACTTCGATATTTATGTTGAAGCCAATTTAATATCTCTACGTTGATTTGATTCCTATCGGGTTTGTTTCTTATTACAGCATATTCACCGAGGAAAGGTTCGAACGGCTAACGCAGAGTATTTGTGGCATGGATTTGGGAATTTCAGAGGCAGATACTAAGTTAGGTGAAGATGAGAATGGACACACAATCTCCTTTGAAGATGGGCGGCATGAAGCAGTCAGAAATACTTCATTATGTGATACAAGTACTGAAGAAGTGGCTGATGGTGAAAGTTGTGTGACAAATGTTGATACTGAAGAAAACCCACACTCGTTTGATGGCGAGTCAATTGATTCTCCTGTTTCTGTAGTTTGTCACAGTGAAATTATCCAACACGAGGAAGAGTCTCCAGTTTCACTTCAGAATTCTGAAGTTGGGGCAAGCAAGCAGATATTTGAGAAAAGCATACCTGATTCATTGTGGCCATTGCTTCGCTGTCAGCAATATGAAAGTTCTGAATCATCCTCTAGGTATACCATTATTGTTGTTTACAATTTTTTGCGCATGCTATTTACAGTTTATCCTAGCAAAAATTTGTGGTAGTTCTCATTTCATCGGTGTCATCTTATGCAGTTTGCAGGGTTCTCCTTCAGAAGGCCGACTGTTTAAAAGTGATATTGAGGATCCAGAGACAGAAGAAACATCTTCCTCAGGTCGGGAGGATTCCATAGACCATGATGACATACTGGAATGGGCTAAGGTTGGTACATCCCGTGTATGCACATTGTTGAGCTGTCTGCTTCTTGTTATCTGAACATAAGCCTGTTTAATCCCAACGATATCATTCATCTTTTCAGGCAAACAGCATGGGATCTTTACAGATTATTTGCGAATATTTTCGATTAAATTGCCCTACAAGGGGTTCATCCATTGTGTTTCATCCGTTAGAACACTTGCAGCCATTGGAATTCAAGAGGCCTAATGGAGGATTTCTTAATATAGATGGACAGATAGTTGATCTAAATTCATGTAGTACAAGTCTTGAAATGTCAGAGGTAGTTCTTCTTGCATAAAATTTACTTGTTAAGCTCACACAAGACTGCATATTTTGTATTGCTATGTGCACTATATTGAGTTTGGGGAAGCATGAAAAATATTAAGGCTATGCCATTCATCATTTGTCATGATATTCTAACTTCTTTTTCTTTTTGCCTCAAGGTATATAATGAAATATCAACAGAGGAGGATGCTACGGCCTTATCTGTATGGGCCATATCATGCCTATGTGGCTCCCTGAGGCTTGAAAATGTAAGTCTCTGCCTATCTCATTTACATCCTGTAATAAATGATGCCCATTAAAGAGCTAATTCTGAAGTTCTGTTTGTTTCACTATTCTATGTACAAAGGGGGTTCACAGTGGCACATTCATGACCTACATCTGTAGTCATTTGATGCCTTTATAATAAATAAAAGTGGCGATTTTTATGTTAGCTGCTAAGTTATGATTCCCTGTAACATTGTCCAAACAGAATATGCTAATTTCTATAATATTTTTCTGCTTGATGAATGGTTAATTCATTTAGCAAGAGGACATGAAATAGCAGCATGAAGAGAACTACGGTAATTATTTCGGAGCATGAGTCTGGTAGAGATCCCATTGTTTTGTGACGGGATAAGGGATCTTCGTAATGCAGTTGACCCCCAACCCCACCCATATATGTGCCTCACATGTTTCAAATGCCCAATTCTCTAGGAATAACATTTGACCACCACATGGTTGCAGGTATTAACATTGTTTGCGGGGGCACTTTTGGAAAAGCAAGTAGTGGCTGTATGTTCAAATTTGGTATGCAATTCACTACTGTTGTCTTCTTTTTTTTTTTAATTGTAAATGGATTTTATATTCTATTTAATATTTTACTGGTAGCATAGATTTGTGGTTAGGAGGAAATGCAATTTTATTTTGGATTACCAACAGAAACAATGCCTAGCATCTGATATCAGATAATATGATATAAAATACGAGTGAAAAGTTGATTTCCACGCAAATGTGGTTCGGTGTTAGCATTAACTCATTTTATATTCATAGGACTTCTCACCTGATATTTGATATTTCTATTCAATGAACAGGGTATCCTATCAGCTTTGGTCTTGTCCATTGTTCCTTTGATTCGTCCGTATCGATGGCAAAGCCTTCTAATGCCAGTGTGTTGCTTTTCTACTGATTTTTTTTATATCTGTCAATCACTGGGCGACTTTGCTCTGGAAAATCATCAATAAATCACGACTAACATCTATGATTGTTGTTAGGTTCTGCCGAATGATATGTTGGATTTTCTTGATGCTCCTGTTCCTTACATAGTAAGTTACTTTTATTTTCAAATACATGTTTCAAATGTAAAGTATGTATTACTGGCTTACGATTTGCTTGCTTAAAAAGATTGAAGTAATTGACCTTGTATGATTTTATACTTCTGTTTTGGATACGATATATATCCATATCAGTTTTCTACTACTGCTTCTGACATATTAGTTGCAAATCTAACTTATAGGTTGGAGTAAAGAGTAAAACCTCCGAAGTACAATCAAAGACGAATGCCATATTGGTTGATCTCAACAAGAATCAGGTTTTTATGATTGGATAACAAGTTCATTGCAAGCCGTTTCTAGTGATTGATATATGAATGTCCGTCTATTCAATTATGTCACAAAAGCTGAACAAATGATTTGTTTGTTTGTGACTGCAGGTGAGATCACCATCGTTGCCTCAACTTCCCAGACAAAAGGAGTTGCTTGCATCATTGAGTCCTTACCACTCAAAGCTTGTTGGAGAAAGTTATTTGGGGAGAAGACGACCATTCTATGACTGTACTGATGTACAGGTATTTCCTCGTACTCCTGACTGATTGTCATTAGATAAGCTTTCCTGTTTTCTGCTATGAAGATGCATAAAAAATAGAAAGAGAAATGAGCACAACTTATTTCTCTCCCTACTTGTATTCATGAGCTGTGTTCTATTCGAGAATTTGTTATCAGACTAAGACAAAATTTAGACTTCACTTTTATTTCAATATTTGGCCTTCGTTGGGATATTATTTGCATTCACAAGGTCTATGCATATTGATGCTCAATGTTATCTTCCATGTAGGTTGAAGCTGCCAAAGGTTTCTTAGCTGTATTAAGGGCATATTTGGATTCCCTTTGCTCTAATCTCCGTTCACACACGATTACAAATGTCCAATCTAATGACGATAAGGTAAGTCTTGATAATTACACTGTGATAAGATATATTAGACACTTTGTCCTTGTCTAGGATAATTTTCACTTAGGGGTACGAGGTTTGGGAAATTTCCACCAACAGATATTGTAGTTTAGATAATTTCACATAAGTACCACCAAGTTCAAACTCATTCCCACCTAGGCTAGGTACCACCAAGCTTGAACTGATAGGAGGTGTATGTGGATGACGAGAGGTAATCGAACCCTGTAAGCAGGCTTGTGCTGGTTGGCTCAACTCATATGAAGGGAGGATAATGAGTTTAAAACCTATGACTCGTTTGGAAGCACTAAGAATCATTCCCGGTAACGGAATGATTTCGAATCAATCAAAAGGGGGATGAAAATGGAGAAAATTTTAATCCTCATTGCATGAGATTATTGAGATTATTGGAGGTTATCACAAATACATTCCAATACTACCGTTCTTGGTAATTTTACACAATGCTAACAATGAAGTATATATTAGAACCCTTTTTGGTAATTTTACCCGTAATAATCCCTCTTTCTACCAAACACATACTAGATTATTTTTTTTATTTCATCCCTTCAATCATCTTCATCTTCATCTACGATAACCCCGTCTTACCAAACGGACCCTAAGGGGATAACTGTTTCAGTGTCAAACAAATAGATGGTGTACCTTGGTGGAATTTCTCCAAATCTCGAATCCTCTATAGTAAAATCTGTTCAAGGGCGAAAGAACCCATTAGTGTTAGATGGTTCATATGTTACTAAGCCTCCACAACCTGCAGGTATCACTTCTATTGAAGGACAGCTTCATTGGTTCATTTACTAGCCGGGATAGACCATTTATGAAGGTACAATCCTCTAGTAAACCATGATTTCTTCCGTTGAACTCGTACTTCTAAGTTCTAACTCATGACAACGCCATGAAACTGATCTCGTCACCTTGCACCATTGACACAGCTTTTCGTCGACACGCAACTCTTCTCAGTACATACGGATCTTGTACTCTCATTCTACCAGAAGGAATGATAGCGCCTCAGGCTGAACAAAAAGTCAGTCCTCAGAGCTTATAAACATCCTTAGTTATTTAGTATACGTGTACTTACTATAGCAATTTCCAAATCCTCCATTTCGTGTTTTCATGTAACAAAAAGTCATCTTAGCGATTGTCTTGTATAATGTATCATAAGAGAATGGAGTTTAATGAACTAAAAACCTAGAGAAAAGAGGAAGAACAAACAGATTTGGTTGTTATCTTATTGGTAAGTCGTTGATTAGGTGTTGGATATTTGTTCATGTTATGGGCTTTTCTGTGGTAATTTTGTCCATGCATATTTGTCAATAAAGGTGGCTTTAGGTTTATTTGGTCTCAGAAATTGGGAGGATGTGATACCATAGAAAACATTGACGAAGAAAATACAGTTTCAATTTTTGTTGTAAACTTAAGTGAAAATTCAGTTTCATATAAAAGGAGAAGAATTTAGGGTTGTTGTGGCAAGTTGATTTCTTATAGAATGGTAAGGTTTGATTTCTAGTAGCATGGAAAAGTCTTTTTGGTAAGATACCAACGAAAGTAATAAAAAATGGTCACTTTCTAGATGGTTATCCGTTTGGTCGTTTTTTTCGGATTAGATGTTCCTCTATTGTATGTAGGCTAAATTAGTTAAGTAAGCTATTTTGAGATTTTTCTTTAGTAAATAGGCTCATGGTATAAATATGTTTATTAAATGTACCCCTAATCAACCCCTTACGAAAGTGGTAAAAATTGAAAGAATACACAAAACTAAAGAAAATAGAAAATTGTCTATTTGTCAAATTCTTTCTTGTTATGTATTAGATTTGATGAATATTCAAGTCCAATCCAAATCGATCCAAACGATTGGGTTAAGTTTTATAACGGTTTGGGCTCTTAAATTTTAAAAATTTCTTTAACTGTCTGGAATGAATCTGAGTATTCGGTTCAGGTCCGGTTCATCACCAAATTTTTGATCCGGATCAGTACAAATTTTGACCCGGATCGGAATTTGTATAACCCTAATATGTATATTCTTATGTCATTTTTTTATGTATATCTTCTTTTTTCATTATTTTTATTGCTTTAAGAAGCCAATCCTCAAAGTTTATGTATATCTTCTTATTCATTATTTTAGTTCTTTAAGGTGTCCATTATCAAAGGTCATGTTTCAGAATGACATGTGCTCTATTAAGATGCATCCGTGTCTCTTTGTTGCAAGTGAACATATATTTCATGCTATATTTTTCTATATTATAGGGACGAAAGTTGAGATCTGTCGGATTGAACATGTTTTTTCTAGAAAAAAACATGATGAAGGTTGAAAATAATAGGTTATAACAGTTTTTAAGGTAGACCTAAGCCCGGTTTCGAAAAAATTATCGAATCGTTGGTTTCAAACCGGCTTTGATTGCCGATTTACTCTGACCATCGGTTTACTCAAACCGGCTGTTTAGATTTGCCAGTTTAGGTTAACCGCCGGTTTGAGTATGTTTTTTTTTTAAAAAAAAAAAGTGTATTAAGACGGTTGTTTTTCCAAAGAAAAACGGTGCTAAATCGACAAATTGACGGTTTCCCGGTTTAGACCTAGCCGGTTAGGTCAAACTTAAACCGGCGGTTTGGAAACCTTGTTGAGATGTAGGGAATAAAAAAATATAAGTGTCCCACATCGATAACACACCATTATGTGAGACTACCTTATAAACATTCGGGCTCCTCCTCTTATAGTCAATTGATTTTAGGAAGGATATAAAAATTTTTTAATATGGTATTAGAGCAGGGATCAGATCCCACATCGATAACACACCATTAGGTGAGACTACCAGGCTAGTCTTCCTATTGTGAATTGCTGTTTTAGGATTTCAACTAAGGTACAGTTGTCAGTCAACTTACAAAAGATTGCAATTATGATAATTTTTAGAAAGTTATATAGTCTTGAAATATAATAGTTTTCTTTTAATCTGCTAAAATCTTCTGTTACAAAAACTTATATTTATGAACAGATTAAGAAATTTGTATATTTTTTTAACTAGTGAAAAAGTTATTTAATTTTGTTACATAATACGTATTATATAACTAATCTAAATAAATAAAGGAAACGAATTTAGTCCATATATATACCATTATTCATGAAATTTTTATGGAATCATTCCTTGTGATCTTAAGTAATTGTAGTAAAATTTGATTAGTATTGATACCATTCATTTCCATTCCGTTTTCGGACTTCTAACCAAAAGGGGAATTAGAGCGTATAAAACGTATTCACAGACAAAATAATTTAACTATTCCACTCTATTTATTGAAATTTTTACATCATGTTTCAAATCTTAACGACTTTAGAATCTTGCTTTTTTTTATAGAAGATCTCACATAGTATTATAGTAAATCGATCACTACAATATCACTTATGGATTGTGGGAAATCGGCAAGGCAAGTACAAGTGGTTGCATAGTATTATAATAAATCGATCACTATAATATGACTGATTGATTGCGGGAAATCGGCAAGTACAACTGTACAAGTTTTTTATAACAAAAAATTTGGCCATAAACAATCAAAATTTCATAAAATGTTCTAAACGTATAAAATAAGGGCATCTTCATCTATGTTTTTCGTTGTTTTATTGTGAGAAGAAAAACCGAGGCCCTCCGGCTTCCGCGCTAAGAAGCGCTTTATTACGAGAGAAAAGAAATCATAAACGGGTTATCCGAGGAAAACTAACTCTCCACAATCATCTAAATCAACATAGAAGCACAAATAGGAGGTTAATCAAGAAGATGTCTCCCAAAGTCGAAAAAGAAAGTGAAGTTGGCGATAGCATCCGTCACTTTGTTACTAACATGGTTGAGATCAATCTTGGGAAGGTAGCCTTGGCAAGTAGACACCATGCCTACAAGCGGGTGCGAGGAATATACCCATTACTTATCAACTCCATAACCATTATCGAATCAACTTCCATTTTAAAACGTCATTACCCCTCGTCCCAAGCTAATTATAGTTCATACACCAACTACCAAGCCCCATAGTTCAACCATGGGAGCACTAGTCGTCCCAATGTGCATTGTCTCCTCCTTAATCCATTCACCATCATTGCCTCTATTGATAGCACATGCTGCTGCCTCCCAAGTAACACCCCGACTAGCCCCGTCCGAGTTCACCTTTACCCGGTTAGTAGGAGGCTTCTCCCACTTCAGCTCTCTAACCTCCAACAAACTCATCTTCAACACTGCCTCACACATTTTCTCATATCTTGCCCAAAAGAAGTGACCTTATTCTCGGTATCATCATTGTTGTTGAACACCCCCACGTTTCTCCAACGTGAGAGCCACCATAACCCTAACGCAAAAACACATTCCGAACGGATTCCTGATTTCTAACTAGGCCAAGAGCAAGATTTTTAAACAACCTATCATCCCACCCTAAGATAAAGAATGAAGCATGCATAGTATGTGGGACAACAACCTCCAAATACTCCTAGCTTACCCACAATTCCGTAAGACATGCAGAAGACTCTCCCTCTCGGTCCCACACGACCCATAATCCACATTCACAACCAAATGTTTGCGGCATCGTTCCTCGTTTGTCATAATCACACCCAACTTACCAACAAAATAAAAAAAAACTTCATTCCTTCCCGAACCTTGAGCTTCCAAATATGGAGAAAAAGACTTCCCAAACACCAACAAGTATAAAGTGGACCGTCAACAAAAGTAAAATGTATTGCCGACAAACGTAAATCAAATTGTCAACAAGTATATATTTTTATAATTTTGTTTGAATTAGTGTAAAATGAACAAATTTTCATAATTTTTTTACTGTCAACAAGTGTAAAATGTACTATCTTAACCATAAAAAAAATTAAAAAACAAAAATTTCGATTTAACAAAAGAAGTGACTATAAATAAAAACATTTAAAAAATAGTGGTTAGCTTTTCAACATCATAATTTTATCATAATTCCAGTAAATTAGTTTAAAAAAACTCAACCATATTTAGTGTCATTCATAATAACAACGATAAAGATGTCGTAATACATTAAAATTATCTTCTAATTGTAATAACCAATAGAGGGGGGAAAATGGAAAATGAAAATTACCCAATTACGTATATTAAGGCACTTTTTTTCATAAAATGACCGACAAATATAAAATTGTAAAACAATCGATAAAATGGATTTTTCTCCCTCGATTTAGGCCCGGTCCGGCAGAGATTAATGCGTAGATTATTGTAGAGTTTTGACATCGTAGATTTTTAAAGAGAATAGATCTTTGAAGAGCTTTTTGAGGAGTTTTTTTTGTGAGATTTGGGAAAGCTTTAGAGCATTTTTATCCGAGATACTCTGGGTTTTTTTACTTATATAAGAAACAATTTAATTATTGAGATGTTTGATTTGGGGAGATAATCAAGTTGATAAATAGTGAGAAGTTTCTCGATAAAAAAACTAAATCTGACAAATATTTTGAGTTCTAATAATAAAGCAAAAAAATTTATAAAACTTTTTACAATTTTAAAAGACGTCTTTAACAATTTATAATATTTTGTTCTTTTTGATTTTTTGATAAATCTACCCTACACAGTATATCCACAAATCTATTTTTACCAAACATGTTAGATATTCGGAATTTACAAAGCTGCTTGAAATTCACTTACAAATCTATCCAAAAAGTTAAAACTACTCAAAATATTTAAACTAATCAAAAATCTCGCTTTACCGAACACGCTCTACCGAACAAGACCTTAGTCACATTTATATAGAAGTAAGTTATATTTATAAGAATAAGTTAATTATTTAACTTTGAAAACATTAAGGCAGTGACAGTGAAGCTATACAGTAGAAAATAAACCAAAGAGCCGAAGAAAAAATAATATTAAACGCAAAGACTTTGCAACGACTAATTTCGAGCAGAGAGCCTCCCCAATCCCCATCGGATCATCGTCCCCAAATCAAAAAGGCAATTTTACACAGAGAGAGAAGCAGTGGAGATGAAGAGATTTGGAGGAATTCCTAAGCTCGTGGTTCCTCCTGTTTCCAACGAGGATAGCCTCGCCAAGTTCCTGTACGATCTCTCTTCATAGATCTGTTTCTCTTCCTCTTACTTTTATGCAATTTGATTTTCGCTTTTGGTGAAATTAGTAAGTAACTATCTGGTTGTTGTAGTACGCAGAGCGGTACTTTCAGAGAGGGTGATCTTCTTGTTAACAAACATGGACTTCGAATTGTCACTGACATGGAAATTGATGCGGTATTTTTTTTTTTTTTTTTTTTTTTTTTTGAATTTCTACTGCTGTGAGCTTCATTTTGTTGAGAAGATTTTTTGATTTTTTTTATTTCATTCCATATTTAGATATTCTATATTTGAGGCAATTGCATTCCTTATTTGGATGATGGGAGGATGCTCAATGATTACCAAGTTGAGAATGCTATTTTTTCGGCTTTAAAGTTTAAGGCCTTAACAGTGTTGATTGTCGTAGTTAGTTTACTTATTTGAGACTGATCACTAGGTATGGAAATCCACCCTTACATCCAAAAAAAGGTACGGAAATCACCGATTAATTAGGGTATTTTTCACAAACTATACCTATGAAATTGCAGCTGACGGCTCATCATCTATTCAAGTCAGACAAATGCTCCCTTAGTCTATGATTAAGTTTGAAGTTATCTCTTATGCTTAATGTTTGTGTTAATTTTTATTATATCCGTTTCGGGAACAAACGACGTGGAAGGGCACACGCCCAGTGAGCCCCACACAAACACACGGGTTCCATCCTAAACCCATGGACTTAAGGCTCACATAATGTTAGTACAATGGACGTAAGGCTCACATAATGTTAGTACAATCGATGTGGGACAATCCACACATTTCTAACAGTTTGTTCTTAGCTGCTATGAAAATGGACTGATATTTTCCCTTTGCTATGATGGTTTCTTTAATTGTGGAAAGAAGTGAACAATGCTCATATAAAATGAGGTCATATTGAATTGACATCACTCATGGAGTCATGGGTATGTCATTGATTATTCACATAATTTACTTGGTGCATATCATTAAGTAAAGTTATCTCTTATGCTTAATGTTTGTTCCTTGCTGCTATGTAATTGACTGGATTTCTTCTTGTATAAGGGCAGATATTAATTGTTGTTTCTTTTGTATTCTCCTTGCAATCTGTATCACAGCCTCCTCCAATAAAGCCATCAGATGAGCAACTGACTTTATCTGATCTAGATGTGATTAAAGTCATTGGCAAGGGTGCCGGTGGTCTTGTGCAGTTGGTGCAACACAAATGGACTCGTCAGTTTTTTGCTTTAAAGGTATTGGCTACCATAAGTACTCTAATAAAGAGCTAGCAACTACTTAATTGCTTACTACTGAATACTAAGATCTCAAGTCATTTTGCGTTTTTTAGCCTTAAATGCATTGTATTGGTTAGTATTTTTTTTAATGAATCGCATATCTGCCGTTATATTAAATGAACACTGATATCAATGGTCGGCTGAATACAGGCAGGTTCATCTTATGATGATATGAAAACATATTTTTACGAGAAATAGTGCTTCATTGCAAGTTGCTCAAAACTATCCTCCTAATGTTACATACATTACAGAGTTAGTTCACACAGTATGCAACCATCCAAGATATCCTTATATTAATTATCTAGTCTTGTAATTATTTCCATGAACAAGTTCAAATTCTAGGACTAACTAAATTGAGGCACAGTTGCTCCATTCATCCTACTTATTGACGAGAAAGAAACTTTATTGCCTCTTGAGTCTTGCATTCTTTCATAAGCCAAATTGGTCACAAAACACCTCCTTTCCTCCACGACAATCTTTCCTTTCCCCCAGTGCAGCCTACGTAATCGAGCCTTTCTTTGTTCCCCTCTCCATCGTCTTTGTGTGAAACCCCTCGTTTTGTCACTCATACCCTTCAACTGTATAATGGACATTTTCTATTTTGAACCTTGACATTTTATTCTTTGAAAAGTGGAAGAAGTGCTGTTTGGTTATAATAAATAAAGCTTTTACAGGAGCTCACAATCTCTTTGTTTTTTCACCTTTAAAAAACATCTGGTAATCTCCTTTTTATCCATAAGTGGTTTGCAGCAAACACAGACAATCTTTAACCATCCTTGGTATTACATTTACAGGTGATCCAGATGAACATTGAAGAGACTGCTCGCAGGCAGATTGCAAAAGAACTGAAAATCAATCAATCACTGGAATGCCCTAATATAGTTGCTTGTTACCAATCTTTTTATCATAATGAGGCCTTCTCTATAATTTTGGAATACATGGACGGTGGTTCTATTGCAGATTTCTTGGGAAAAGTAAAATCAATCCCTGAAGCCTATCTGGCTTCCATTTCTAAGCAGGTAGTTAAAAACATCTGTGTTACCAACTTACCATCATCTCTTCATAATTACAGAAGCATATAACCGTCCATGTGCAAATTTAATTTTAGATAGCAACTGTCTGAAATTTTGTGTTTGTATTCAGGTGGTAAAGGGATTGGTTTATCTTCATCATGAGAAGCATATAATGCACAGAGATTTAAAACCTTCCAATTTATTGGTAAATCACTTGGGAGAGGTCAAAATCACTGATTTTGGTGTTAGTGCAATACTAACAAGCACCTCTGGCCTGGCCTTTACTGCTGCAGGGACATGCTATTACATGGCTGTGAGTATAATGCATGTTACCCCCTGATCGCCCTTTGTCATCCAAGTTTGAATCTGATATTCATTACGTGTGTATTTTTTGTAGCCCGAGAGATTTAGCGAAGGTGTAAATGGCTATGACTATAAAAGCGACATTTGGAGCTTAGGGCTAGTAATTCTTGAGTGTGCAATAGGTGCGTACCCGTACCATCCACCAGATGGAGAGCGTGGATGGACTCCCTTTTCGGTTATGACAACCATTGCTGATCAGCCACCACCTTCTGCTCCTTCTGACCTCTCTCCTGAGTTCTGCTCATTCATATCAGCATGGTAAATACTTTACTGGCTCTGTACTGAATATTGTCATAAATTTTTCTCCAAAGGGCAATTATATATGTTGAAAAGAGAAGAAATTTACAAAAAGAATTTGACACAAAAAGTTCCTTCAAATATCTTTGACCAAGCTCATCAATAAGCAACCAATACACCCATGTAAACAAACAAGCATTCTGCATTCCTAATCCCGGATATCAAGAATTCGCAAAACAATTTCCCCTGACTAGAGACAAAATTATACTCAACATGAATACAATTTTTGCAATTGATGATGATTCCATAAGCAACTTGTACTGGGTAAATTTGTGAAGATCAGAAAATGAGGTTTTTCTCCATCCAATTAATTTCTTTTTTCCATTGTTGCTGCATTTCATCCCATTTTTTCAACTTAACAATTGTGTAGAAGTGTATAACATGCTTATATACTGTATTCTATATTTTCTGTTCTTTTTAAATGCTATACACAGCTGAATTGACTACAAGAATTATTATCTACCCTGCTGCTTGTGATTTCCACCATCTTTTTTCGGTTCCACAAAAAAAAATTCTTATTTGGCAGAGACATGACTTCTATTGCCGACATCTCCATGTCCCCGCAATATCTGTTTCACTTACTTTACACCACTTGGTTAAAGAATTGCTCCATAGTTTTCTGCTGTTTGTCGAATCTCTAATATGGTAGATCATGTGTTTCTAAGTCGCTGTTTAAGTTCCAAACTAAGATTTATTTATTACTCAGCCTGCAGAAGGACCCAAAACAAAGGTGGTCAACACTGAGACTACTGGTAATATATTATCTCAATCACTCTTGTTCTCCTTTTATTCCATTTGTCTGTTCTATGAGAATAGATATCACTTTTTGACATTGTTTCTTGCCAAATCCAGGAACATCCTTTTCTCACCATGTATGATGACTTGGAAATTGATCTTGCTTCATACTTCACCCACATTGCCCCGCCGCTGACAACCCTCATGGTAAGATAGTAACCTAAATGCCTCGTTTTGCTATAATATCCGGCTTATCCAGAACAATCAACAATGCAGTTTCAAATGGTTGTCTTCTCTATTGTCATTCAAGACCATCCTTTTGTTTTGCACAATGCTTGCCACAGGAATCAAGTGAAGAACCGGAATTCTGATGATAGGGACTTGTAATGTAGCAGAACCATCTCCCTCTGCAACCACCGTCGCTAAAGCTTACAAATTTATCAACGAATTGGAAACCGCGGAAAGGCTTCATTAACAAGTTTCTCGTCGCTATCTCACCAAGAAAAAGCTTAGACCGAAACTATGGAATGATATTGTCGGGCCATTTCCTCTTAATTGGAGCTTATCATCTTTCAATACTAGAAAATCTCAAACTGAGAAATTTTCCTAAGCTTAAATGTTCAATGTGCTTTTTTGTGGAGTTTGTGGACATTGCAAAAGAATGATTTGTGTAACATCTACTGTGTTATTGTTGTATGCTCAACTAAAATTATTTATACCGTTTGGTTGCATCTCCGGAATTGAAAATAAAATAGAAACGAATATAGTCCATATATATTCTTGTTATCATTCCATTTAGCCCCCGTTTGGTTATAACGCCGGAAACGGAATGGAATGTAGTCCATATGTTTATCTAATTCACGAATATTTTTGGAATCATTCTCTGTGGTTGCATGTAAAATGAATTTGTTTCTCTCATTTTGTTTCCCTATAAGGTATCAAAAGTAATCAAATTCTACTACAATTACTTTAAACCACTAGAAATGATTCCATAAAATTTCATGAATAATTGTACACATATAGATTAAATTTGTTTCCATTCCGTTTCCATATCCAGTGTTGGAACCAAACGGGCTCTTAAAATATTGGAGTAAATTTTGATTAATTTTTAATATTCTATAGAAAAACGAACCGCATGTGCATTGAAAATGAGAAAGAATGCACTTATTAAATTTGTTAATGAACGGTGACATCTAAATGGATTAAGTTCATTTTCATTCTGTTTCCGGAGTTCGAAATCAAATGGACCCTTTATGTGAAATCAGTGGTCTGCTGTGTTATCCTGATGTACACAAGGACGAGTTTGCAAAGAAGATGAAAAAAATGGAACAAGTTTGAAGAGAGATATTTACATATGTACAAAATTACCATTATTGGATGTATGTCGTGGTATCTCCTGACAACATAGATTATTTTGGCGCATAATTCTACTACTAAGATATAGTTACAATGACAAGTAAGTTCTCACCATAATTGCTCCTGTCGGATCAGACATTAGATGCCGAATTAGGGATATTCGCAAGTCACTCGGTGCTATAACAAACATATAGAATGCAAATAATACTAGATCCGAGGAGGATAGCGTAGAGCCGAGAAATCCTCGCCACATCCTGCAAGATAAACAGAGCCTATATATTATTTCGAGATAAATGAGAATAAGTTGTCTACAAGCCGAGTAATCACGTAAAAATGCCATAGTTCAAGCCTAAGAATTATGATCCTAGAAGAGTATTTATGTCTAAATCAAAGTCAAAATTATCTTCATTAACCTACTCATGTAAGCTTCAAAGACTGCAACAGTATCAACATAAACTAAAAATCTCTCAAGATGATGAAACTTTAGCACTGTAGCTGATTAGCTGTTGAGAATGGTACCATTTTGGAAACAGTCATTAGATTTTGAGTAAGAATTCAGAAATTTGACACAATTATCATTATCAGCATGTATCAACTAAAGAAATTCAGAAGATTGTGAGAGGTACCATTTTGGCAGCCGGAAAAATGTGCGGAAGAATGTTCTGATGCCCTCAATATCTAGCTGCACAATCAGTGCTAACCCAAACAAGAAGAAAGCTCTTTGGCGTTTCCTTTCTTGAGGCCATAGTGTATTCCAGGCTGCATATAAGTTATTTTAGTTACGGTCAGACACCAACACTGAACATGTTTTCTCAAGCCATGTTAGTTCTTCCCCTGTGGAGTTCTAATTCCTAGCTGTAGTAGAAGCCTGAAGTTGAATAAATACGGAAATTTCATCTAGCAATAGCATGAACACTAAATCGAGAGAATACCATTGATTTGATCACTGGTAAAAAGATTTTTAATTCTACTACATGATTAAAGGATCCTCGTAACGAAGAAATCAAGCTGGGTTGATACTATCTGCTGAAAAACAAGAATATACACTTTTGAGGACTAGGAGTTACTAAAACCATAATTGTACACACCTTGCATTGAGATATTCTCGGTGTTCCTCCACTGAGTTGGCAAACTCTTCAACTGGTCGTGCCTGATTATTTTTGCGATTACAGCAGCATATTTGGGGGCCTCTGAAAGTGACCGCACTACTGAATAGCCTGTAGGAGTAAGTGTGAAGCAACATGAGTTGAATTCTTGAACCTACAAGTAACCTTGTCAGTTATTCTGGTTCATATTGAGCTTATATTTTACCTGTGGCTGGGTGGACCATACTAGCAGCAGCCCCAAATGCAAGATTTCGTTGCTCAGTATTCGGTAATGAACCACCCACTGGGATGTATGACCACTCCTGCACAATAAACAATATATACCAATTTAAGGTTTCAAATAGCTAAAACCTGTTATTCCTAAACAAAATAAGGTTTACGAAACTAGTAAGGTTGGTCCAGCATGTGAACACTTTCCTCCTTTTCTTTACCTTTTGGCTTATGCCAATTCATAATCTTGATTCCTTTTAAAGTAATTCTCATACTAGGCAAAGTGAAATCAACTTCCTTTTGTGTAAACCAAGGAAATACCTCTTCATATGTTTTGACGACTCGAACTCCCATTTTTTCAAGTCTTAGCAGAAGCTTCTTCCTCAATAGCTCGAACGGCATTGCATCTTTTGAAGCCAGGCAAGTCTCCTGTTGCAGAAATTTCCATGCAAGAGAAGCATATAATTAAATTTATAAACATAAAAATAAACCATGATAACGATATCGTCATCAGTCACAATTAGCTGTTATGGATGTACAACAGACCTCAAAGAAAATCCTCGTTGGTGTCATAGGCATTACATACAGAAATGTAGGATACTGTGACTCAGGGGTCTGAACATCATGTTTCGTGTAATCTCTGTAGTCCATGAATACCATCAAGTTGGGGTCATATGGACTGTTTTCTACCTGAAATTACAACAAGTAATCTTAAAGGCACGAGTTATTAGAATATGAGTCACAATATCAATTGATGACCAAAGACTAGAGGGGCAAAAAACGGAAATTAAATGATTTGCAAAATTATACTAGTGGCATCCTCCTACCTCGACCTCCACTCCATAAGCAGTTTGCACAGAAACCCTTGGACCTCCAACCTCATACTGCAGGAGTTTCCCTGATGCTGCTCCAGATGCAACTGTAGCAAGCCTAATATGATTTACATTAAGCATAATAAGTACAAAAAATAAAACTGCCTGTGGGAGTTAAGTTAATGCAGGAAGAAATACCTGCATGGAATGACAATATCATGTTCACAGGTTACTAGGCTAAGACCATCGGCTCCTTCCATAATCCTTTCAACTTTTGAGCTAAGATAAGTGACACCTGACTCGAAACACCTAGAAAAAATTAATGAATTATACAACAATGTAGCATGGAAAAGCATGAATAGAGATGGTGGTGGTGGTGTTGGGGGGGGTGGTTGGGGGGGGGGGGGGGG
>BSUD01000003.1:157377674-157465382 GCA_033239045.1 Fagopyrum esculentum | reverse complement strand
GGGGGGGGGGGGGGGGGGGGGGGGGGGGGGGGGGGGGGGTGGTGTGATTCTACTAAGAAATGCTATTTTGACTCACCTTCTAACTAGCTCTTCATGAAGTAGATCTCTGTCAACTCGTCCATAAGCACGACCAATAAGTAAAGGGTTACCATCGTCAAGGTACACAATAGTATCACGCCAGACATGCTCAATACAGTTCTGAAGCCCCAATTCTGGGAATAATATGTATTGCATCACAGTTAATACAGTGAACCCAACAAGAGCTGACCAAATTTAGGGAGTACTTAGCACAAATAAATGTCAAAATATAACACATGTGAACTTTCGACAAAAGAATTGATGCATAAGATGATGAGTAAAGCCTAATTTAATGGGACAGTTTTCAGAAATGGAAACGAAAACAAGAAAATCAGAAAGCAGTCACTAATGGTCCCTTCTGAAAAGATTTAGCACATGCCAGAAAAGACTGAGCACTGTCAGGGTGAGAAGGTGCTCAAGGATATCATATGAACACACTTTTATGAACAGGAGACTAAGCCAAAAGCTAGAGTGATAAAAACTTGTACCTTTAAACTCATCTTCCCAAACTCCATAGTTATTTGTGAAAGGAAGATCTGGCCCTATAAGACCAACATTCAATCCTAACTTAGCTGATTCTGCAGCCAAAGCAAGACCAGCGGGTCCACAACCAATAACCACTAGATCCAGTATCTTCTCTCCAACTGATATATTAGGAAGCTGCCAGCAATCACCAAAAATCATCAAGAGCATACTAACTTTATAAAAGTGTTCCGACATGGAAACTTTTTTTTTTTTTCCGAAATAATCAGCATTAGTAAAAGGTGATGGATTCATGGATATCAATTGCAAAATTACAGCAATAGAAACAAAGAAATTCATCAAAGATTTGGATAGAGGTTGCTGAATATTAAAAAGTTGACGTCTTTGTATTAAGAATTGGTTCGTTCATTTCTTCTATTTTTCCAGTTGATTGTTCAATACATTTATTTGTACTTCATATAGATACTTGCTAAATTTTTATTTCATCGTGTGTGCATATTTGTCCCCTTGTAATTATCAAAATATTATTGCAGGTTTAAGTTTCCAGTACTAGAGGAGGAGTAACCCTCCTTTGACGCGTGGTTTCACATATCAACCACATATCCCCTGATGGTGTTGTTTACACGTGTCTGCTATCGCTGTAGACACTTGAAGAGCTAGAGGCTTATATTCTATTTAAATTAACAGATACAGAAACTGACCGACAAAGAAGTGTTGGTTTTAGTATTCTTCTCGAGCTTTCTCTTGCTTGTTTAGATATTTTCTTCAATCTACGTCAATTACAAGTTCCTATACTCAGATCTCTTCTCACAGTCACGTAGTGACATACCTGGTCCAGGTATTAAGACACCAAAGCATTTCAACTTACTTGTCCAGAGCATAAATGACAATTTAGGTCCAAAAATTACAGGTGATAACCTAAGAGGTATACATGTTAATTAACAGAAGTAGAACAGTGTTTGCTATACCAATTTACTGTGCTCAATGTCAAAGCAGTAGCTCATCAATCAAAAGATGCTGCTAATGCAAGCATGTCTAGAACTAGCATAGGTGTTCTTAAACAGACCACAGTCAAAACCTAGAAACTATAAATCAAGTAGGAAATCAGTAAATGGTGAAGTCACTTATACCCCCAACAATTTCTAATAGTAGGAACTAGGAACAGTAGGAAGTAAAGCAACATTATCCACAATGCTCTAGACTAAAGCACTGAAACATAATCTGGCAAGGAAAGCAACGCCATCTTGATGGAAATGCTGTAACTTGTGCTTCAGTTAGGGACGAAACGATGCCGACAGCCATGCACTCCCCCTTCATACATGTATTTACAATATGCTAGACCTTGACACAGGAATTTTAACTCTATTCCACGAGTTACCATCAAACGCACAAGAAATCAAAGATATAGAAACTCGGAGAAAAGAGGGTTGCACCTAAATCCTCAGCCGGCTTGAGGCCCAAATTCACAAAAGAAACAAGTCATTGGCACAATAACTCAATGAGCACCGTGATACTATGATCAAAACCTACTAATAAAGGTGATCACTAATCGGTGTCGGGGGTCTACAAAATGGGCAAAAGAATAACATCGTAGCATCTGATGTAGGCATTTCAATATTTTATTGCCAGCTCATCATCATTGTGCACACAAAGTACAATACTAATTAGCATCATCCAGCCCTAATTCGTAATCAGCTCATCATCATTCTACACATAAAGTACAGTACTATTTTTCCCTTTCTGTTATTCAAACCATATAGAAAGAGAAATATAACAAAAAAATAGCAGCAAGAGAAAATAGGGCAAGAGAATGACCTTATCAGCGATCTTAGACTGCTTATTCATACGCTTACTCTGCTGCATTTGAACAAACAACAACTCCGAGCCACCAGCTTTGACGAAATCCTCCTCATCCGCAAACACTTCCTTTACAGCCAAAGAACTGCTATCGCCTCCACTGGACCTATTCTTACTAGTTCTACTCGTCGTGGCTTTTACTCGAAAACATCGCAATCGCGAACAGTTCACAGTTTGGCGAGCATCGTACTTTGACGAAACCGCCATGACAGAGCAACCTGGAGCTCGGAGACAGAACTCCATTTCCGTTTGAAAAAAGAAAAAGGAAAATTCAGCCTTGAAACGAATTTCGATCTCGAGGAATCCGTTGATAGGAAGAGAGATTCCTTCACGCCATCGATGGAATCGTCGGCTCCAATGTGGATAACAAAGTTGAGATTTTTGGGGGTTTGGGTTTGGTTTTCTCCGCTCTTTCTCGTCGGTGTGTGGTAAGGGAATCGTTGGGATAGGAGCAGGTGATGAGCTGGCTTTATGAACGAAGCAGACGTCCACGTGGAGGTTTCTTATTGGATGATGGTTTGGCAAAGGCGACATTACTAGATACAAATGGATTTTATTGTTTAAAATCAATATATAATTATTAAGTTGTGGAAATTTGATAAAACCACCGTAGACCGGATCGGGACCGGTTTGTACTTAAATTGTGCAAATTTGAATATTTTGGACCGGATCGGACCGGACCAGTTTGTACCTAAATGGTGCAATTTTGGTGAGGTTTTCCGGTTCAAAACCGGACCGTGGACCGGATCGGACCGGACCGGACCGAAAATCCATAGTTTAGGGTCCAACCGGATTACGGTTTTATACGGTCCAAAAACCGTACCGGACCGTAACCCGGATTTTCAAAAAACCCTGAACCGTAGACCGAACAGGTTACGATCCGGTCTTTAGACCGGACCGTAAATTTCGGACCGATCCGGTCCGGTTTTTCGATCCGGACCAATTTTGCACAGCCCTATGTGTAAGTGTACAATTTGTACACACAAACTTAATAATTAGGGTTTACAACTACTTATATAGACCATGTAGTTAAAACTTTTTTGAATGCACAATTTATAATTAAGTACCGATCAAAAGTTTAAATTTTGCATAAAATATGTGGTTCGTTTATAAGAGAGGCCGGGTTTATTAAACTAAAAACTTGAAAGATTGAAGTTTGAAAAAATAATTTGAATGTGATTTAAGCATTTCAATATCGTTGGAGTTGTCTTTGCTTATTTTAAAAAGTCGAAAATTGACATATAATTTAGAAAATTAATTGTGTAAACTTTGATCCAATTAGAATGTTTGATCGTCTACGTTAATTTTTTTGACGACGACAAACATTGTGTTGTCATAAGTCATTTCATTTGATCTAACTAAAAAATATAAGAGAGCTTATTTCCGTTAGAAAAACCAAAACAAAAATATTGCCTAACAAATTTGTTGAGCTGCAAAGGGAAAGTTAGGAGCAAGCATCAAGCTAAAGAACGAGAGAGGTCTATTCGATCACGTAGCCAAGTCTTGTCAATTATGGTTTGATTTGGGATTACAAGATCGTAGCAATATAAAATAGAGAAAATTAAATAAAATACATTCGATCATAAATTTTATTTAGTAGACATCTCATGATATTTGAATTTTTTCTTGTACACTAATTTTCCCGTACAAGAATTATTGTAAATAATTTTTGTGTACACGATTATTGTATCATATACAATTTACTCACCTATATTAAAATATTATTAGATTAGTATTTTTTTTACACAAATAATTTGATTATTTATCGTACATGAAATTCATATACAAGAAGTAAATACAAATCTTGTAACATATTATAAAAAATTGATATATTAAATAAGGACAAATTAGTTCACTAAACAATAAAGATATTATTTGTTCTTGAAAATAATAAAATTTTCGTCTAAATACTATTCGGGATTGAATAAATAGAGATATGTTATGTAACTTTGTATATTCAATATATTCAGATCTCGTATTTTTATGATATTGTATTTTACAAAATACAAAAATACATTATTTTATATACTTATGAACAAATTTTAAACTTCATTATGAAAATGATAACATATGTTGAGAATATATTAAAAATAGTTATTAACATATCCGATCCCATAAATTACAAAAAATGGCATTCATATCTCTATTTGTTGTCTCTTTTTTTATTTTATTTTTTTGTGAGAAACACATATTAGTACACGAATCCATCAACATGCACTCTTGCTCTTTGGACTACGATTGAGCTTCAAATTGAATGGGGTGTAAACTATCCCCCGTTTTGTTGTAACTTTAAAAATGGAAATGGGATAGAAACGAATTTAGTTCACATGTGTATCTTTTTCATAAAATTTTTTGCAATGATTCTTTTTGCTTTAATACAAAATGCACATACTTTTCTCCACTTTGTTTTCCTATAGGCTATCAAAAGTAATTACAATTACGTCAAACAATAAGAAATGATTTCAAAAAATTTCATGAACAAAAATATATTTATTTTCCATTCCATTTCTATTTCCGGAGTTACAACCAAATGGGCCCTATATGTTTAAACAACCGCCGGGTAATCTCAACCAAAGTCCGTTCGATTCTATGTGGTTGAAAAGTTTATTTAACAAAATTTATCACTTTTTATCAACCATTGTGCACGTGTTTCCCGTCTAGTAATTAAAAATAGGCATCAGGCCAGATTGAACATGTCTACTACTAGGTGCATTAGCAAAACTAGATATAACATGTTACTTTACAAAAGTATACACAAAGGGTTCACTTCCATGCTAGCATGTCACAATAACCATATTGTACTTTAAACCAATAAGCTAAGTCAAAAGACAATACAAGGCTTTCAAAAGTTGAACAAAATCCAAGGAGAAGTCTCAAATTATACATTGGAGGTTGTTCCTTTCTTACAAAAATCTCTTCATATGCATATATGGATGATCATCTAAATCAAACAGGAGTGTATAATCATCTTCTTCCATGCCATATATCATCAAAACACCATAAGTTTCCATCCTTTGTTACTCCCTTTCTTCCCCAAGAAAAAGTATATATATTCAAAGCCCCTGAATATCATTCTACAGACTACATACAATCCAATAGGGGGAAACTCACCAGCAAAAAACTCCATAGCTCCATTTAAGGTGTTGTTGCTTTGTGTATTATATTGAGGAAGACTTGTGTATGTAAATGAAAAATGAAAATCACAAGTAGTTCTCATGGATTCGAGCTCGATTCTCTTCCCACCAGAGCCGAGCATTCATCTCCCCAAATCGCTCGCGGCTGCAATGATCACACGAGGTTTAAGATTATTCAACTCAGATCCGTCTAATAACATGTGTCATTGGACCCAATAAAATCCTTACATTGGCTTATTTAACATTCTAAGCGTTTGTCATGGTAGTTAAACATTAGTAGTAAGTTGAATTTGTCAGGACTTCAAACCTCATTTTCTTTATTTTTGTATAAATGTTTTATAAAATTACGTTTTATTTTCCTGCTATAATATCATATTTAAAGTTAAAAAATGTATTGTTCATTCTTCATTCTTCCACATAGTTTCTTTAAAAAATTACTTTTTTTTGTCCTTTTCCGGTTTTTCTTTCTCATAAAAAATAATTTTATGGCCCGTTTAGTACCAACTCCGGAAACGAATACGAAATGAAAACGAAGTTAGTTCATATGTATATCCTTATTCATGAAATTTTATGGAATAATTCTTTGTGGCTTAATGCAAAATTTAAGGTACTCCAATTACTTTAAACCACAAGGAATGATTCCAAAAATTTTTATGAATAAGGGTATGCATAAGACTAGATTCGTTTGATTTCGGAGTTAAAACCAAACTGACCCTTAAAGTTAATAAAAGTATATTTTTAACTCATTAGACGAACCCATTCAACTCTCTCGTAGTGAGAAGCACTATGGAATATGGATATATGAAGTAGAATTTCAGTAATTACCTGAATCTGACGCGTCTTAGCTCCCTTCTTCCTCCAGGCAATGCTCTAATAGTAATGTAAACACCGGGTTCATCCTCCTCGACCCATTCGGTTTCCGTTTCACTTGCATTGCTGGAAGATATTTGCCCGGACTGATGATCAGCTTCCAATGAAGAAGTAGACATTATTGAATGATCTTCCATAGATGATGTCTCTAGTTTGGTTGGTATGCTGATGTCTGAATGTTTAGGTGTCAAGTCAAGACCACTTGACTCATTAAGCTGATGAGATTCAAATTGATGGGGTTGTTGTTGATGTTGTTGGACGTCATATGAATCTGAAGACGAGTAGCCGTTTCCTGTTCCAGGGTTGTGGAGGTTGTGAGGAAGGCTTTCTCGGGTTAATGGAGGTGTTTCTGGTATGTCTTCTGTCAATTCCATTTTTGAGTTCTGTAGATCATATTTTACACTTTATTACCCTCTAGATGAATCTAGACATATATACTTAACTACAGTCTAGAGCAAGTGCATGAGCACATTATCAATAATGGAAATAGATAGGTGTAAATAATCTAACTCTGAAATCTGATTATCAATAATGGAAATAGATAGGTGTAAATAATTTAACTCTGAAATCTAATATCCGGTTTCTGATATCAATGTTTTGAAAATATGTCAACAAAAGCGAAACAGAAGGAAACGAGAAACCGAAGCAAAAATCAAAATCCTCAAATTTTCACTTCAACCCCAAATCAAAATCCTCCTAGAAGCAAAATCCCTACAATATCATGTCAAATACAGACGGACCGGTAGAGCGGATGTCGTGTGCATACTAGCACACATGCGTATTAAGTCCAAACCCAACATATAGAGGGCCCGCCGACCTTTTATACTAGACTCAAAATATTAACATATTTCGACTTGAGAACTTATTATCTCCAACACTCGTACCCATATCTTTAATTAAGGTATGGATACCCCTTAATACACTTTTCAATGGGTTGTGACTTAACAATATGTTTGAGAATTGTCATACTTGAAATTTTCAAGCGAGTTTCTGAACTTTATATTACAAATAGTAATTGAGCTGACCTCTTCTTCAGGTTGGGGATGATCAGCAGGAAGAGGAACCCCTTCCTTGTTAAGCCTTTGTACATTGTAAAGTTCCATGACTTTTTCGTAGTTATCGGTCCACCATTTTTGAGCTTGCTTTTGATCGAACATATCTCGACTATAAGATGTACAAAACTAATCAGACTATGCTTTGAGAATCTATACAAATTGCTGCAGCAAAATAACATGCACAGAAACCAGACAAAATATCTTAAAAGAAGAAAAAACAATGAGCTTTTTAAACAGAGCCAATGACACCTGAAAGCAGACAGAGTTAAAGTAACAGATTGGTAAATCTGAAACAACTTTTCTGAACAAATGAATATGGAAGCCTATTTTCCTTCATGCTGAACAGTAGTTTGTGATCATAGATATACAAAATGGACCCTCCAATCTTTAGAAAAAAGGGTCAAATTTTATGTCTCCATCACAAACTTTTGAAAACTACAATCAATGGTATCACTGTTATGTAATAATATGTAAAAATCCAACTCTTGATAATCTCTCATCATTCTTTTAGCACTTAACTGTTAACTCTTAACTTTGCAGTCAAGCAAGACATCCTAATTCCTAAGATTGGTTTGACAATGTTAATGATTTTCAAGAAAAAAATATTATACTTAATAGACCCGGACCTGATTTCTATAGACTTAACTTTGACGGCTCTATAAAAGAAACTGGATTAACATTAACAACAACACCTTTCAAAAACATAGACAGCATTAACATCCTAGAAGTCATTACATAGGACAAAATCCCGTTTGCCCCGGATTAGGAGTTTCAGATCATCATTTGGATCAGGAAACTGAAGATAACCTGATCACTATTACATATCTAACGAACTGACTAAGAATAGAAGAATGGAAATGGCCTACCTACAAGACAGGATGACAGATTTCTATGTTCATAAATGAAAGCTTGCAAAAAAACAGTAACAATAGAGGCCCCGCAGATGAATAAGGTAATCATTTTGCTTAAATCATGATTCAACTCAAGCCAAAATAAGGAGGAATGTACAAATAAAGAGAAAACTCCCAAAGACTTTAGTAGACATTAATACACTGACTTAGCAAATTCTTGTAATAAGTACTTCTTGTATCGTCGCTTTCTTGTACTTGTGCCCCGATTTAGTGTATCTAACTTTCACCTAACTATTAAGATTCATTAATATGTAACTTAAAAGGCCAAACTTTGGAAATCAGGTTTCCCGCCAATCATATTTATATGCTACATTTAAAAAATGAGATTTAATTTGACTATTTAATATTCCATAACGTTTGATTTTAATGTATGGCCTTATCATGGGTCGATTTTAAATAGTCTCTATTACTCAGTGTTAAACAATATATCAATGGTGAAATATTTGCATTTTTTAAAAATAGTTATGAATTTCCTTTTCATTTTATTTTACAAAAATGATCTTAGAAAACAAGTTTTGTATAAATATATTTTAATAGAAAAGGGATCATAGGAAATCTTTTTCGTGGTCAATGGACTACCTAATTTTAGGAGAAATTCATGGTGCATTATTAATCTAACTACCACCATTGATCCTATAAAATTAAAAACAAAATGTGAGTCAGACATGTAGAATTGCACTTAGTAAATGAAATTAATAGAAAATAATTTTGTTTTAATACATTCTAGTTTATAAAGGTTTAATTCAGAAAGAATTTTTTAATGGAATAAAAACTTGCAAGAAATCTGACATAATTTAAATTTCTAGTACATACTACGCGAATCATTGGCGGCAAAATTTCTCCCAATTTGTCTCTTCCTATAATCATTGTAATTTAGAAGAAGAATAATGAGGTTAGGTGATACAAATTATGATAGAACAAATAAAAATTAACTGATAAATCAACTAATTAAGAAGTTACTGGCTGACCTGAACCTAATACGCTTGAGATCATTCCCGCCACGTGGCAGCGAGAGGAAGGTAATCAGAACTCCGGGTTCCACCTGCGCAACCCACTCCTTAGGCTCCGTCTCCTCTACCAACACCACCGGCGTCTCCACTCTCCTCCCACTCGCCGCCGCAGACACTGCGCCGGAGCCGTAAGGCGATCTCGTCGATCCCTCCCTACTCGAAACCGTCGACAGTACCTTCAACCTCGCCTCCATCTCCTTCCCCCACCTAGACGCCGAACTCGAACTCGTCGTTCTCCGGTACGATCCTGACCATCCAAACCTCTCCGATCCTCCTCCGTTGACAGATTCCGGTTCAAGCGCATTCTTCTTCGACTGGTTCGGTGTAGGATGCGAGCACGGATTGCATTTGTACGCTCCCGATGCCTTCACCGCCATTCCTTTTATCTATTCGCAAAATTTTGAAATTCAAACAAAAAACCGGAATCACACACTGTAAGCGAGAATTCGCTTGAAGAAATCAATGAACATTTGGAGATCAGTTCATGAAGATGAAACACGATACAATTACCTGAGAGGTGATGGTTTTAATGGCTAATTGCTTAGAGTTTGGGGTTTTATCAGAGTCAAGGTCCACGCGTTGACTCACTGAGTCAACATTGTTGCCATTTTGCTGCTTCGGACGAGCTATGCACGTCAGCATTTTAGGTTTCGCCATGGCTATAGCTACAGAGAAATAACAGTAATTAATCAGGCATTGTTGAATCGAAGAAACAATTACACAGATGTCGATTGTAGCTAGCTTACCGCGAACAAAAGCGATTTCCAGAGAGAGATTCCTGCAATCGAAAGATGAGAAGCGAAAACGAAGGACAAATTTCGGTTACTGTGTGCAGAGGAGGAAAGAAGAGAGATAAACCCCGAAGAGGAAGGAGATGATCGAAAGAGGACAGTTGTATTGATGAAGTGCACACCACGTTTTTGTATTTTATTTATTTTCCGTTTTTTGCATATAAACATTTTAATTCCTCGCATTGTAATGTTATGCACTTATGGGGAGAAGGATGACAAAAATCATCGTTTTTGGACTTTAGGATATATTACACCAACCACCTACTAACCATCTAAAATTTCACAAAATGACCAATAGAATGAAGTTATTAGGGTTAGATATGGAAGCCATCACAACTTCGCGATTCCCAAGTCACATTTTACTATTTTATATGAGACCAGATTGGGAGGGACCTTGAAATTTTTGGTTTAAATTCCGTGAGTTCAATTCCCGTCGGGACGGGCCTTGAAAACTTTAGATTGTATAACGAGACGAGACCAATCGTGTTAAGGCTCAAAATATATTTACCATTTACGATTTTACGCCAAACAATTAACACAAAAATTGATGAAACAAAGAGTTGAAAATTGTAAAATCGTTGAAGAGTGGCGAAGAACGATGTTGGTGAAAAAAGAATTGAGAGCACGACCACCGGACTACAACAACTCAATCGCGAAAATATGAAAATGATGATGCCGAAGAAGTTGAAGAATAAAACAAGAAGGTTAAATTTGGGATTTGATTTATCTAGCCTAATATCTTAAACTGACCTCTTATAACATGAAGCTAACTTTAATATTAAATGCAATCTTGATATTTTTTGTAATAGAACGAAATTGTTATTTTTATTTTTTAAATTAAATATCCTTTTTTTTGAAAAATTAATACGAGTATCTCGAATTCGGTTCGTCAAAAGCTCGAATTCGGTTCGTCAAAAGCTCGAGATCTTGCAAATTACAAAACGAGTGAATACAAGCCTTATCGAGCTGCTCATCACGAGCCCGAACCGTATACGAGTCTTAGCGAGCTGCTCGTTTTTTGTTTTTTTTTGTTTTTTTTTGTTTTTTTTTGTTTTTTTTTTATATTTGAGAATTAGGGATTTAGGATTCTCTCGATACGGCGATAGTCGATACCGCATTCTGTCTCGACTCTGGAGTTCTGCGACGGTTGCTCCGACGGCGACGACAATTGCTCCGCCTCCGCTGGACCACCTGCTGTCGGAATACACTCTCTCCCTCAGGTATTTCTTCTCCAGCCGTCTCATGTTCTCTGTCTCCAACTTTCCAATCTCCTCCTTCCTTCTATTCCGATTATTCTCGCTAGGGTTATTTTCCGACTGGATTTCTCTAAGTTCTCTCTTGCCATTTCAGTTCCTATAAGTTCTTCTCCGACTGGATTTCTCTAAATTCGGAGCTGATTCTCAAAATACAGCATTTAAAGGGAAGGTGCTGGAGCTGATTCTTCTTCGGAGGCTGAATATCCCACTTTGAGGTATTGTGTTATCTGTTTATTTTGACAGATAAACTTGCATTTTGTGGTTATTCAAATGACTGAGTGATTATGCAGAGGAAGTGCTAACAGCTTACTACAATACACGATTTGATGTTTTTTATTAAAGTCTGAGAGGATATAAGATAATGCTTACTGGATAGAATCAGATATCTCAAGAAAACTACAAATCAACAAAGAGTGAAAAACAGAACCATATATGTAGGTATCAGCAGGTTATGCCTGCAACCTTCCATTTCGTTGGACAATAAAGGATTCAAAAGTATCCCCCCTACAGTCCTAATACATCTATTTCTAAAATCTAGACATACATAAATGTAAAAGTAGATCAAGAGTTGTGGATTCGGGTGTTGGTTTTTCTTCTTGAACATTGGGTTTTGAAATAACAGATTCATACTTTGCAAGTACATGCTGCAAGTCATCATTCAGAGCAAGTCCTTGACATAGGAGTGATGCATAGCCATATAACATAATCACAAAAGCACTCTGGATTAACCATCGTGTCTGTCTCAACCTAAATGCATGAGCACCGAGTATCAAATCTTCAAACACATACTGCTAACTGGATCTAATTCTCTGTAGTATGGAGGAAACCCGTAACTAAAAAACAATCAGAGAAATAATCAAAAAACGTTCTGTCCGTCCAGATGCCCAAACGGCCGTCTAGACGGTGTCTCTCCTTCCCATCTCCGTTTCATGGATTTTGGAGCACTGCTCTTTAACTATTAGTTCTTAAATAAGTTTTGAGTTTGATTAGCCTTTAATTTGGTTAATTATCATATGTTGAGCTATATCTACTTTGGTGAACTGTTATAAAATATTAAAATATGGAGATGAAATTCATGTCATCTTTGTAGATTATGAATATATGATTCTTATTTTTTGAATTAGGAGCAGCTTGTTTTTTTTTTCAATAAATGATTTTTCCTTTAATGTATAATTTTCTTTCTTTTTTTTTTTCCCATTCAGTGCTTTACTGTTGGGAAAGCTCTCTTCTTTGTTATCTTGACTTGTTCTTCCATAAAAGAGTTGTGTTTTTCTTAGTAGAAGTTGAGATTCTTAAATTTTTCAGGAGGAAAGAAATTTCAATTACCTTGATAGAGTTTAAACAAGGGTTAAACATGCCACTTTATGATTGCATGCTTCTACTGAAGCCCCATGTGACACAGACGGCAGTGTTGGACTTGGTAACACGTTTGGGAAAGCATGTTTATGCTAGAAATGGTGTAGTCACTGGACTCAGGTCATTTGGAGACGTTCAATTGGGCTACGGGATCAAGAAGCTTGATGGCAGGTATTTCAAGGTGATTAATCTCTATACTATTTTTCTTTTATAATCTTCAATATGTTGGTACCTTTACACCTTGGAATTCGTGTTTAAACACAATAAATAGAAGTTACATCTATTTTGTTTGTTTCATTATATGATTGTGTGTTTTCTTTGATTGTGTTGTTAATCCTGCATTCTTTCAGTTAATCTTGTATATCTGATCTCTCCAACAATTCTCTTACTATTCAAGTATGCTTTGTGGAATGTCATATATAGGGACAACTGATGCAGATGACTATGATGGCGACACCCAACATCAACAAGGAGTTCCACTACCTTAACAAGGAGGACCGTTTACTTAGGTGGCTTTTGGTGAAACACCGTGATGTGCAGTTTGGCAATGATTACATGTCAGAGGAGGACCTCAAGAGTGAACTGAGTAAACACAGATCCAGCATTGAAGACGAGGAGGATGTGGATGATTATGTTGGAGAGTCCGGTGATGATGAATATGAAGTCGAGAACAGAGAAGTCGACAAGTTGGGATAAGTTGATCACCGTTCATGGTGAGATCTGGAGGAAAACTATATGTAGACTCTATTTTGTTATTGTCGTCATCTGCTACAAAACAATTAATTTTTTTGCCCACAGGTTGATTTATCTGCTCAAACTGGGTGATATTCTGATGTTCAGTTTGGAAGATCATGTTTTAAGGAAATCGTTGAGTTGTAGACTGATAGTGTTGAATTGTAGATGATTTTGGCACATTTTGGGTTCTGATGTTCAGCTTGTGGAAATTAGAAGCTGTATAATCCTTTGCAGGTACAGTGATATCAGTATGATGCAGGGACGCTAAATTTTCTAATGATTTTGGTACAATTTTTAGCAGTTTTCTGGTGTTCATGTAGTGGAACTGGAAAGCTGTGACAATCCTTTGCGCAGCAACAGCAATTGATAAAAAATGGAAGAAGTCCAATTTGTTTGAACAAGTTACAAAAGGCATCATATAAACAACTGTACGAATTCAGTGCAATCAAGATCGATGTCACCACAAATACCAAGATGGATCCGAATGGTTGCATCTCGATAACCTGCTTATATTATTACTTTATTAAGAGTACTCATATCATAAACTCATTTAGTAAATATAACACTGGCTAGGTATAGTTTGATATGTAGATCAATCGGTCACTTGAAGAACTCGAACACGTGTCTTCTTGTATCCCTTCTTCTGACTTAAGCAAGGAAGCAAGTACGTCCAGACTCCTAGTGCTCATATATTAGTATGTGACAGCAAGAGTTTTCAATTACTACATGCTACAATACTGTAAATACGACATCTCGTCTTCACTCTGAACATGTTCAGAGTATATACCGGACAAGAGAAACGAACAATGACAGTTTCGTTCAAGTATACTTGGGGTAGCTTGCGAAAAAAAACAGTCAGTGAGTCCCACATCCATTCAATAAACCATTTGTCCGAACTGGGTAACACATTTACATATGTACGATTCTGACCATATATTACGACCATATCTTGTTTTATTTCCAAGATCTTTGTTCTTCTTGAGGTTTGCATCTCAACCTTCTTGCTATCCGATCCACGTTCTATTTCGGTCTGAATATTTTCGGTTACATGTTTTAATTCTCTTTATTGAAACTTTGGGTACCTTTCATCGCTAATATTTTTGGAATTTTTATTGATTAGACGAGTTGATTAAAGCGTGAGAACGATGTTGTTGCAATATATATGAGGGTAAGAATGAGGTCATACGAGATTGACTTAGCAAAAACGAGTTATGCGAGTTCGAGCCCGAACTTTTAATAGGATTTGCGAGCCGAACAAGAAAATGTTAGGGGTTGACTTGTATAACACCCCACCCTTTGCATCAAACACAATTATTAAAATCCGACACAAACGAATTGTAGAGCGGCACAACTAATCTCACACGTAAATGTTTACTTGAATTGAAAGACCTCTCCAACATGCTCTCCACATAAAAAAACAAACAAAAACTTGAACCTCAATGGACCTATAACAACATAAAATGACCCACCTTAGCCGAATTTCGTTATGTGTGCCAATTTAACAACAAATATAGCATTATTTAACATAGACTTATATGCTATAGGCTGATAACTTGATAAGGCTATAATCGATTCTACTTTAAACAACAACTTGTGAATCCATTTATGTTCTACAAAATTATGTGGTATTTTCGGTTCCTACATTAAAAAAATTAATATTTAAGTGATAAGGCAGATGTTTAGGTGCGTTTATAATTTCGGGTAGGGCCGTGCGGTTGAACGTAGAGCTGACACATGTCCGGAAAAAAAAACGATTGATTTTTTATATTTTTTTTTCTCATAAACGATTGATCTTTTTTTTCAGAAACGAATGAAATTTTTTTTTGAACTATCATGTTATAAAATATGCACTATTCTCTTATAAACTTTGAACTATTCCAATATAATTCATGAACTATTACTTTTTAATATATTATATCAAATTATTTATAAATTAATCGCTTATATGTTATGAACTATTCAATTATAATTCATGAAATATCATTTTATAAGTTATGCACTATCCTTAATAAAATTTTGCACTATGAACTATGCTATTATAATTTACGAACTATCCTTTTATAAGTTATGAACCATCCATTAATAAGTTTTGAAATATTACTTTCACTCCTTTATAAATTTTTCACTATGAACTATTCTATTATAATTCATGAACTATCCCTCTATAAGTTATAAACTATCCCTTAATAAGTTTTGAACTGTTACTTTCACTCCTTTATAAATTTTACACTGTGAATTATTCGATTATAATTCATGAACTATTCTTTTTAGAAGTTATGAACTATCACTTAATAACTTTTAAACTATCATTTCCATTCGTTTCTAAAAAAAATAAAATAAAATAAATGGACACGTGTAAGCTCTACGTTCAGCCGCACGACCCTACCGAAATAAGTGTCTTGATATAGACTTATTTAACATAGACTTATATGCTATAGGATGATAACTTGATAAGGCTATAGTCGATTCTACTTTAAACAACAACTCGTGCCTTCATGTTCTACAAAATTATGTGGTTTTTTGGTTCCTACATTAAAAAATGATATTTATGTGATAATATATATAAAATAATGGCCATTAATATAGAGTTATACATATTATTTTACTTAGATTTGTGCACCTTACTTTAAAAAATAAAATGAAGATTAGATACACCTATACGCAAACAATAATAAAAGTATATAAGACGCTACGACTTAGCTTAGAATTGTTGTAGTTTGATAGTAACTTCACAATATTCAAACAACAAATTGCATAGATTCATTGAATCTTATCTTAAACAACACATTTTGGTATTTTTAATTATAACTATTCAAATTTTATAATTATGTTAATATTTTAAATAAAATATTATTCTAAATTTATAAAAGTTAATAGAAGTTTTTTTAGTAAGGATTTTTTTATGAATGGTAAATGGAGTCATCTGACATATGGAGAAAAGGAAGTACTCACTGTTTACAGGCGAAAACAGAAAGAATGGTTCACTGGAATAAGCCGGACGTGGGCTGGGTTACAGTAAACTCAGATGGAGCATTAAGAGGGGACCAGGGAAGAGCTACAGCGGGTGCAGTGATCAGAGATGAGCAAGGAGCTTGGGTCCAGGGTGTTGCTATCATCCTTGGCTCTGCGACAGTTCCGGAAGCTGAGTTATGGGGGGCTGCTTATGGACTGGAAATGGCGTGGGAGTTGGGTTTCAGGAAGATCAAGCTTGAAATTGATTCACTCCTTGTTGTTGGTATGATTAATAATGGGGTAAATCACGCGCACCCCCTTGCTAGCCTGGTGATTCTGTGTCAAGGCTTCTTCACTCGATATTGGCAAATTATACTCGAGCATGTTTTTAGGGAAGGGAATAGAGTCGCTGATGCGATCGCTAACCTTGCCTTTGATTTCGATATTGGAGTACACCGACTTGTTGAGGTGCCTATTTCCGTTAGAAACATCCTGTTAGACGATTTGAGAGGAGTTTCACTCCCTCGTTTTTCTCGATTGACTTTACATCCTAGTTAATAAAAGCGCGTAGGCGCGGGGAGCCCCGGCTCTTTTTCCACCAAAAAAAAATGGAGTGTGGTGTGGACATGTCACCAAGAGGTAGACCAATAAAAAGCATCCTTGCGGACTAAAATCTTAAATTATTTTGATTTATGGAAATCGACAACCGGGATCATGACCAAAAACAGCAACCACATCGGGTATAGTATTGTTTTGTCTAAAAAGTGGCGAACATGAAAACCTGAAAAGAACAAAGAGTATGAGCAATATCTGAAATAATTAAATCCACATGGAGTTTCTCATACTTTGTTGATATAATTTACAATTGTAAGGTTATCCCCTAAGTGTAGCTCAATTTCGGGTCCTTTGCTTTATACATACCAAATATTAAGTGCAGTGGCGTCCACTTTAAGAGTAGCGATGTTGCTGCACATATGTATCCAAACACATGTAACTTTAGCATTACAATTTATTAGGATGATATCATAAGAACAATTCCCGTTTCTTAATTTCAATGCATCAAAATGTAATTTAGTAAAATTGGGACCTAGTTTTTCCTGATATATTCTTTTTTTTTTCTTTTTTAATATGACCGGGTACGTTAGAGGCTTAGCTGTTATTAATTATTTATTACTTGCATGCTTCGTTTTTTGAGTTTTAACCTGTAATAATGAAGTCATGAGTACTTTTTTTTTCAAAATATATTTTATTTCGTTCTCGCCACAGTCTCCATCGTAATATGCATATTTCTTGAAATTGATTTGTCCAAATGTCGAATAGGCTTTGTGTGTATAGATGCACAATGATTGTCCACCGAAGGGTGTTGTTTCCTCCAACATTCTTCCTAATACCGTTATAGTCATTATCTATCATATATTGACACTTAGAAAAAAACATGGGACATGCACTCATATGTAGTTGACATAATTCACATTGCATTGGTAAATCGATTTTGTATATTTTCTACTTATTTTTAGCGATGAAACTTTTATACTCATTTTACAAATAAAGTTTTAAAGTAGTAAAAAATTGTTCTTTGTAATTATGGATAACCTCCAACGCTTCCTACCAAAAAAAAAAAAACCCCTCCAATGCTAACTTAGTAGAAAACCACACGTTCTTGTCACCCCCAATACAATTTGTACTCAAGGTTGTTTGTCGGAAGAGAATAGTCAATAATGTTAAGGATTTTATGTTCGAAAATTTTATTCGTAAGGTGTTAATAGATTTTACCGACTATTCATTGTCTGATATTTTTTATATAAGTACTGACAACTTAATCCATGTTACTTGAATTTAGATTGCTAATTAGGATTCACATAAACATATGTGAATAAACCCGGCCACCTCCTAAAACCAATTGACAATAGGAGTAACCCACCGACCTTATATACTAAACTCGGAGTGTCCCCATCTTTCGATGTGGGATTATCTCCAACATATATATTGTTTGGCTTTATTACATTTTATTTATTGAAAATTTGTATAATATATATATTTTTATATAACATAAATAAATACATAAATAAATAAATGAATATAGTGATAAAAATATACCTAAAATAGCTTATTAAATTTGGTTGATATACAAAAATAAAAACTTAATACTTAACAACTCAAAATTTACATTTATTATCAAAAAAACTAAAAATATAGTGTATTTAAAATATATTTATTCACCTACATTAAATGATAGTAACATTTTGAAGTGCATTTTGTACTTAATTCTTTCAAAATTCAAACTACTTATTTTAATAAACTATACCGGAAAAGGAAGGAATAAAATAATCAGGCTTTAAAAACCATAGATTATAGATCGAATTTATTATATATATCTAAATCTATATTATTATTTTTTTCAAAAATAATGACATTTTAAATAGGAATCTGAGACTGAGATGAGACCCACCGGCAGAAATCCAACCCCGCGTCTCTCTCTTTTTCCTTTCCCGTCTCGAAGCTTCTCCCTGGAGCGAAAATGGCGTCCAATGGAGACCTCAACGAGGAATCCGATGAACGTCCCTTGCACAAGGTCAAGCTAGGTCTTATCGATCGATCCAAGGTAATTCTGAATCTCATAGGAACTTCACATTTGCTCAATTTTTCGCCCTAATTTTTATTGAGTATTGGACAGATATTTGGTTGATTTAGCATGCCTTTTCATTCATCGTTAGATTTTATGGTTGATTGCTTGATAGATTTATATTGTTTTTCAATCGTTTGAAGAAAGTTGCGGAAACTAAGGAGAAAACTAAGAAGATCTTATCGGAGCAAGCAGAAAAAATAGCAAAACAGGCTGAGGAACACGAGCGATTCATCAACAAGGTCTTTATTATCCTCGGAATTAATTGCTTTGATGATTCCGTGTTTGATATTGTTACTCTTGGTTGATATTGTAATTTGAGATGCCTCGAGCGTGTTTGATCAAATCCCTAAAAGGTTGCCTATCCTTTTGATTGCTTCTCAGGTGACCTATTTCTTTGGTGTTCTAGGTTTTGGAGGTTTTTGCTTTCTGTTGGGGGCAAGTGAGTTATTGCTCTTTGTATTTTGTCGCAGCTATTTAATGTTCTGATAAATTTTAAGCATTTTTTTGTTCTTACATAAATGTTCCTTGATTGACATTTTCAGGGCCACAAGATGTTCCATATGTATACTGCTTATTCTATGTCATATTTGTTCCGATGCGGTGGATATACTATCGGTATAAGAAATGGCATTATTATCTCTTGGTGAGTATGTCCTACAACAAAAATCGAATATTATCTATTCGGGGTTACAGTCATATATAACAATTTATGATTACATGAAGTTCCACTTGTTTTCTTCTTGTTTATTCTTGCAAAATATGATTCATGTGTTGTCCTTGAGCTACAAGGTGAATAGCACATAAGAATGTTGACGCCCTAGTTATGCTATTTCTGAATGCAGATTTAATCTGCCTACCTTTGAATAAGAATCTACAGAACTAAACTGATTTATCATTTCTTTAATTTGCAGGATTTCTGCTACTATGCCAATACAATATTCATTGTGACTTTGATTAAGCAGCCCCGTAATGAGAAGCTCTTTATGGTTTGTTTCTCATTTGCTGAGGTAACATCCACACCCTGCACATGTAATTGTAGAACAGCTTTTTTTGTTCATTTTTTATATGATTGTGGACAAACTTGAAAAACTTGTTCATGAGGTAATTTTAGTAGATTTCCTTGTAAACACTTGATATAAAATTCCAGCCATTTCTGGAAATTTATATCAAGTTTTTTATATGATTGTGTCTTTTTTTGTTCATCACGAAAGTGATGACCTATAGTAACACTCTCATAGTTATACCTCACAGTATCACAACATTTGTTCAAGCCATAACCTATAGAATAATACACTACTAAACCTTATTAAGGTAACTGCATAGTTCAAAAGATGGATATAGGTGGAAAAATGACAAGGTTGATCCAGTCTGTTTATCCTGAACTTTCGTGATCTTGAAAAGGCAAAGTGAGGAGGTTTTGTGTAGATTCTTCAACATGTACTCAATCACTATAATGACTTGTAATACTCCAAATTGTCAATGCAGGGGCCATTAGCCTGGGCTATTATTGTTTGGCGATGTAGCCTTGTGTTCAACTCAATTGACAAAATTACCAGTGTCTTAATACATCTATTGCCAGGTAAGTATAATGGAGTGTAAATCTCATTCGAGTCTCGTGGATGCCATTATGTATCTAATTGATAGCTTTTTCCTCTTTCTGCCAACAACAAATTACTATGGGAAAAACAAATTTGGGCAAGTTTCTTTGTTTCTTTCTTTTTATGAGATCCAAAAAGTGTTAAAAATATGTTATGCACACGATACACAGTTAGTAGTACTTGCCATGTAACCTCTTCTCATGGTTCTTGAGATGTAATGGGAATTTGGAACATATTGTTGAGGTTTCGCAGTTGGACCTTTCTCTCTGTATCCCTGGTTCTATATTTCTGTTTCCTATCCTTTGATGATCATCATACAAGCCTTGTATAAACAGGTGCTGCCCCTTCACCCTTTGGATAGATAAAGCTTTGTTCGATTCACAATATCCTTGTTTGTTTCCTGCAAAATTAAAGAAGCAAATCCTGTCATATCCTTGAAATGCTAAATATTCTTTTCTTTTAATGGTCCTGTATGATATGATACAACATTGATTTGGGATTGGAACATTAGTAACTTCAAAATATTGAGCAGTAATACTGATGCTTTTTTTTCCAGGTTTGGTATTCTTTACCATTCGGTGGTGGAATCCAACTACCTTTGCAGCCATGCAATCAGAAGGCACCCGAGCTTCCTGGCCAGACATAGGGAATAGGGAATACCTTTGGCAGTGGCTGTTTCTTGTTCCCCTTGTCGCTTACACCCTATGGCAGATCCTCTACTTTCTGATTGTGGACGTGCTCCGTAGGCAGAGACTGGTGAAAGACCCTGAAGTCATGACTTCTTACAGGTTCTCATTCTTGCACACTTATCTGCAACAAGTATTATTGCCACTCTCATTCATGCGCAATTCTCTGCAATTTGCATAGAAGTCGAGCATGACAATCCAAGGCCAGACCAAATTTTATTAATTTTAATCATTATTTTCATTTTCTATTTAGTTTCTTCATTATCCTATTTTGGCACTTACGTATCAGGCGTTAGTTAACATATTTCATTTCGGATATGAAGTTTAGTTATAGTAATAGATTGAGTTTCCTCATTCTCCGAGTGCAAGATTTCTAATTTCCATTTCCTTGTGAATAGGGAGCTGTCAAAGAAAGCACAAAAAGCAAACAACGTCTGGTGGCGATTAAGTGGTTTACTCGGAGACAAAAATCGTCTATTAATGTATATAATCTTCCAAGCACTATTCACAGTAGCAACCACTGCTCTAACAGTCCCTATCTTCCTCTCTTACGAACTCCACGTCATCTTCCAACTCCTCAAGATCTCAGCAGCAGTATGGAATGGAGGAAGCTTCTTACTAGATGTGATGCCTAGGAAAGTCTATGAAAAAGAGAAGAAAAAGTCGGAAAGTACAGGATCTCCAACGGCTTCCTCATCATCTCCCATGGTAACCCTGGATTCTCCCACGTCCCATTTGCCGTCTCCCCTTCCAAGCATGGCCAGTGCCGGTGTTCCGGCCGAGAGTGTGCTGTAAGGGGAAAACACAAGAAAAAGGCAGGTTTTGTAACTTGTAAAATCTAATGTTCTTAGTCGCTCATCAAAGTGGGTCATTTTTATAGGTTTGAGCTCATCAAAGTGTTGAACTTAGAGACTTTATAGACACATTCTTGTGATATTGTTGTTGCAACTTTCAAGAATGTAACTTCATGCAGCTGCCAAAAAGGCTTTTGTCGTTCTGGTAAATATGGTAGTGATAACGGTGCGTATAGCTTCAAAAATCAAGTGTTTTTTTTAGTGATTGGTTACTTTTCTCCCAAAAGATAACATTAACCAGGAAGTATGACTTTCCCTGCGACCTTTCCCCAAATCATATGACGATCATGTGGGTGAAGCTATCCACGAAATGCTCAACCGTGTTTTTTAGAAAAACGAAAAACTCTTTAACTATCTTCTACACGTAGTTCACCCTGAAGCATCTGCGAATGAGAACACGAAGTTCGGGGCTCGGTCTTAAGCATTTGCGAATGAGAACACAAAGTTCGGGGCTCGGTCTTGACTCTTCTATTTGGTATTTGTTCTCGTTCGCCTCTTGGAATCACATCCAACAGTGGTTGGAACAACTCGCAAAATTTAACCACTTCATCAAAGAAACTGAACTTTATATGTCTATTATAAACTCAACTTTAAGTCTCGGAGTTAAAATAAAAAAAGTTATAAAGATGGATTGAAGTTAAAAAAATTAATAAATCTATTTATTCATACTAAAAGAGAGCACATGATCTGATGACGTGGCACGCTGTGTAAGCAGTAATTAAATGAAGCTCTCACAATTTTTTGGCCAATAAATCTTTATTTTTGTAAGCCAAAAAATCTTTTTTTACTAAACTAAGAGTCTGTTATTAATTACTTCTATATTATACTTCGATACTTCAAAATTTACAAAGAGCTAGAAGGAAGACGGACAACAAGCTGTGCCGCCAATCCTTTCTGGATAGCGAATCCGATCCTCCTAAAACAACATCAGAAGACCTAGGAGACGTAACGTTGCCATGCAAAACCCGTTGCACCCTCTTCAGAATTTCAATAGCATCGGGCGCAAGGAAACCAAAGGTATCAAAAGCGAATGGAAGAAACACATGTTGATTTTCAATACAAGCTTTCTATGTTATTGAAAGATTTAATTTTAAAGATTGTACGCAACTTTTTTTTTCTCCAACAAACCTATTATTTGGCTTACACAATTATGTGGGTCATAATGTTCTTCACTAAACTAATCTTGGCTTTTTGGTTAAGTTCGATTTCTATTTACGTTAAATATTATCCCGTTATTTTTATATAAGTAACCGTAACCTTAAAGTTTTATTTTTAGGGAAGATTTTTTTTTTCAAATAATACCAAAATGATCTATTTAGTTAAATTTTTTTGAGGGTTTTTGTTGTCCCACATCGATTAGTTACTAAGCTCGATGGTTTTAGAACTTGTATAAATAAAGAGTATAAAGAGTATACAAATAATACATTTAGATATAAATAATATCAAATAAGAGGCATCGTATCTTAACGTTTTCAAAAAAAATTCCAAAATTTGGGTAAATCTGAATTTTACATTTGATTTTAAAATGATAATAGTAGATAATATAAATTGTTAAACCTATAAAGTATTTAGTTGAATTGATCAACCTATTTTTGTTTCTAATCATATTTAAAAAATAATAAAAAGTGGAGTAACTAATTTTTTTTTTTTGTTAACAAAATCTTTTTGTTTAAGTTGTTATTTGAAATAATTTGTTAAAAAATTCCGATTACAAAATCTAGATGACTATGTAATTAAAAAAATATGGGCCGAGGTTAAATTTCTAATTGTATAATATATAATTTTAATGATAATGGCAATTTAGTAAATAATTTACCAAAAAGCTGATGTGACATCTCTCGTTGCTTGATGCGTGGCATTAGCGTCCTTTGTTTTAGTAAGTTATATAGGATGCATGTAAGATTGTCAATTGCCTAAATTTTGGGTCGGTATGGTATAACACTCGTGTCATATATCGGTCGAATTGTTTTGAGGATTACGTAAGGTATCAAAACGGGTGAGTCATAGATGGAGTTATGTTGCAACTTGAGATTTACCTCTTCATCTATATTTGGATTAAAAAAAGTTTTAGCACATTTGGTCCAAATTATCTCTATAAATTATTTAATAACATCTAGAAACTCGAAACATAAAAAAGATCTTGAAATAAGATTACAATTAAAATATATATTTAACATGTATTCATGCAATAGAGTTATGAACATGTCCCAAAACCAAAGTAACAACATAGGAAAGCATCCCATACATTATCGGTACCAAGAGTTTATCACTGTACAAACAAAATTTGATTCTCAATCTTCCATTTCTTACAAAGTTAGTGCGTATGATTACGAGAGAGTAGAGAATTCAACAAACAAGAAAGAAACGACACATGAATATCAAGTAGTTTATCCAATAATAGATATGTCCAATTTCGAGAGATTTTATTGAGTAGATTTGGCTTATAACTAAACAAATGATTGTAAGTAGAGGAAACGCTACAATACATGAAGTATTGAAATCCTAGATAATGCTTGGCTGTCAAGTATAACATTGGGACAAAGATTAAAGGTACAAACAAATGACAGATGACTCAAACTACGAAGATATAATTCAAGACATATCAACAAATATCCACCTTAACTTGAATCCTTGTGGACATACTTAATCAATGTTCAAACTAGCTCCTCTCTCAATCCAGATGTGTTCATTGGACACTTAACAACTTCTGACATTTAAAAAGTTCAAATAATGTTGGAACTTGTCGTGGGATCCCGACTTGGTGAACATATCAACAAGATTACCAACAATACCTGTTTTATTCACTTTGATCCTCTTCACAATTCTCAAGAAATGATGTCTAAAACACAACCCTTTTAGTCTAAATATCAACACATTAGCCATGCCACCTAGAAATTTTTAGCAAATAATTACGGATTTGCCATACTTTAATTACAATTTTGCCATATTTTAATTCAAAATTAAAACATTTTCCATATCATGTCAAATCAACAAAAAGAAATCCATCTCATCGTATTCAATATCTTACGGTTATAACAATATGATTTTGTTTGTTACTAAATCTACACACAAACAAGTTAATTATAAATAAACCTATTTATTAGCTAACTTAATTAGAAATACTATTTAAAACTAATAAAAATCATTTCATCCAAACTTTGTCATTTTTATTAACTAACATGGCTAACATCATGTTGTGATAATTAAATTAAAAAAATTCTAAAATGAAAGGATATAATTAAAAATATTATTATTAGAGCATTATATTTATGCCTCAATATAATTTTTAAAACTTATTTATTTATTATTAAAAAAATTATTTAGAAATGATTGAATAGATTTTAAAAATAACATATAAATTTTTAAAATCTGAAAATATGGTAAATTTTAACTATTTTGATTGTCGAATCAACCATAAACTATTTTTATTAAGAAAGAAATAAACTAATTATATAGATAATTATCAACATTAAAATTTTGATATTGTTATAAATAAATAATTAAGTGAAAATAATTACTTATAATATTTAGTTGTTAAAAAATTATAAATATTTCGTAAATATATCATAAGTTCATACATATACAAATTCATGACATTTTTTCAAAAATTCAATATATAAATATACCCGCATAAGGTGCGGGTTATAAACTAGTTATATCTGAAAAAACAGTGTTTTTGTCATATAATCGGCATGATAAGATGAGTTGAAGTTAAAAAAATATAATTAAAAAGTTATAACGATGGGTTGAATCGAAAATGACCCAATAATATATATATATATATATATATATATATATATATATATATATATATATATATATATATATATATATATATAAATTTAGGGACGTGTTATATACACGATTTTAAATTTACTTGGTACCGAATATGAACGCTTTGCGGTGGCGCTCAAATAGATTTGAGCGCTTTGCGACGGCGCCCAAATCTTAAAATACATAAAAAGGGCAAAATTAAGAAAAAAAAAAAGGGTTTTGAGCGCCGGCACATGGCGCTGGCGCCCAAAAACCTGTTTTTTCTTATTTTTGCCCCTATTTTTTATTAAAGATTTGAGCGCCTTCCTACTTTTGCCTTTTTTTTTATTAAAGATTTAAGCGCCTTCCTACTTTTGCCATTCGGAAGGCGCCGACGTTCAAATTCTTTATTTTTTTTTTACTTGTTGAGCGTCATCGGAATGCGCTTGTTTTTTACGCTAGTAAAACAAATCTCGTGCATTTAGCTTTTTCGTAAATTTATTTATTTTGTAGAAAACGAATTATTAAGAATTATATACGATATACTGGAGAGTGTAGTGATGGACTTGGAGGGAAAATCGTCAAAGAACCCTAAAACCCCTCTCCTCTGCTTCCCTCTTTTTCTCTCGCCTTGTCTTCAACTTCTTTGCTTTACAACCAAAACAGTTGATTGTCAGTCTGTGACCTTCGATTTCCTCTTCTCTCTAGTTTGAATTTCATCAAGCTTTTGCTTTCAGAGGTATTTTCTTCATCGAGTACAAGCTTCAACAGGAGTTTCAATGTCGAGGCTCCTTCGCAACGCCTCTTCCCTTAAGCGCTCTCTTTCCACTTACCAGGTTCGACTTTACGATCTTCTTCTTGCTTTCTCACTTTTCTGTTTTTAGGGCGTTCCTACTTGTACCATTTCGTCGTTAATGTCTCAGTTAGTAAGAGCTTCTGCTAGTTGGTGAACAAATGCTCCACTTAGGTTTGTCTTGCTTGGCATAGAAGTACTGATGCATAGTAGTATTGAAAAACACGATATTCAAATTCTACAATGGAGTTCATTTTGGTTTCTAGGGTTGAACTCTGTTTAAAGTTTTCTGATGCGTTGTGTGATCTCCCTTTCTTCAAAAAAAAGCTAGGAGAAAGCTACATGTTACTACTGTGGGAACCTTGTTTTAACTTACTAGGATTTTGCGTATCCATGGGTGGACGAAGATTTATGATGATCCATGTTGCTGCTTGGCAATCACAGTATCAATCAATAAAAACTCTGTACTAGTTGTTTTCTTTTTGTACATTTATTTCTGTTGTAGAAGTTTTTTGAGGTGACCTTGCTATATTATATCAAGTAGGCAATGCTGAGGAATGGTATTCTGTTTTGCGTTGCACTTAATGATAAACTGATTCATTTGCTTACACATTTGTCATACTTCTGCAGGTTTTAGGTAAAGGGTTTTTAGGAACATCTTATCAGTCATGCAGCTATTCAGCAAAAGGTACTTGTGATACTAATTCATTTTTCTCTATTTTTTTTTGTATAGACTTGCATGTCTTGATTATGCATAGAACTGCTAGTTTCTGTACTGGTGTTGGCTTTTGGAATTTTAAAGACTGCTGTCTGTACATGAAACTACTTGTCTATTTTTAATTTGTTCAATCTAGTCTTATGGCAGACTTTCTACTTCATTAACTTCAAAACGTCGTGTCTATATTCAATCTAGTCTTGACCATCCTGCATTTTCATAATAATTCACAGGAGAGTTGATGTGGTAGTATTTGTTATTCAGATGTATATTCGTATTCTTTATGGCTTTTCATCTATGTAGGCAAGAAGAATTCCAAATCAGATGGGAGTGAATCAAGTGATGATAATGTGTCCAAGAAGGATTTGGCTCTACAACAAGCTATGGAGCAAATTAATAAGTCGTTTGGGAAGGGGTCTATTATGTGGCTAGGTCGATCCCCCACTCCTAGACATGTTCCTGTTATTTCAAGTGGATCTTTTGCTCTGGATATTGCATTAGGTATAGGTGGATTCCCAAAGGTATCTTCTGAATTTATTTTATCCTCCTGTGTTAGTTTAAGTTACTTTAGGCATTGAAGTTGTTCAGCAGTGTAAATTCAAAGCAGTTGGTGAGTGAGTCCACACTCATCAGATCTCTTAAGTATATAGATAGCCCCAATATGTCTCTCTTGGCTTTCCTTCACTGAACTTACATGTTTTGCTGGATTTTTCTTAGTTACTAAACTCAGAATTGTGTCAGTATATATCTATATTCATGCTTCTAATCTCTGGAAGCTTTATCTTGACAGGGGCGGGTTGTAGAGATTTATGGTCCAGAGGCATCTGGAAAAACAACGCTTGCTCTTCATGTTATTGCTGAGGCTCAGAAGCTTGGAGGTTATTCTAAGTGCCTGCTTTGTTGTTGATTTATTAAAAGGCCTTGCAATCTATTTTTTTGTCTTAGATAGCATTTAAGTCTTGTTTTTTATAGGTAAGCTGCTATTTTTAATTTCTGCTGGTTGGAGTTGAAATTAATGTATCCGTATTGTTTTTCTTCTTCCTTTCAAAGACTATAGGTGCTATATTCTATTCTACTGCTGCTCTGTTCTTTAGTGGATGGTTCCTGTATCTTCTTTACATTAAAAAAATTGAAGTATTAGTTCACGCAGATTAGATCATCAAAGAGCTCTGGTTGTCGGAATTTATTAGAGTGGTTCAATATTACTTTCTTTTACTGAATGTTTTAGCATATTGAAAGTCATGTTATAGTGGCCATGAAGAGTGTTTGATTCTATCTAATTTTACATTTTAATGCTGCACCATATATTAATTTTTTAGCAGTTACTCAATTCAGGTGATAATAGTTGGTATGTGCAGGGTATTGTGCTTTTATTGATGCTGAGCACGCTCTTGATCCTGCACTTGCGGAATCAATTGGTGTAAATACACAAAACTTGCTTCTTTCTCAACCGGATTGCGGTGAGCAAGCTCTTAGCTTAGTCGATACACTCATCCGTAGTGGTTCCCTTGATGTTGTCGTAGTTGACAGTGTAAGTTGGTTCTCTGTGGAATGGTTTTCTTATATTTTAACTCTTCTTATATTTTACTCGGAACTTCTACTTTCATAACATAATTAGAGTGGCGCATATTACGGTTTTGTGAATTTTACTATATAACTTGTTGAATGTGAATTGCATTATTTGTTAGATTTAACATGAGGAATCCATTTCACTTCTGAATAGCAGGTAGCAGCCCTCGTGCCCAAGGCTGAACTTGATGGTGAAATGGGGGATGCACACATGGCAATGCAAGCCAGATTAATGAGTCAGGCTCTTCGCAAATTAAGTCATTCACTGTCGATGTCACAGTGCATCCTGATTTTTCTTAATCAGGTTTGTCTGGGATTAACTTTTTGACTGAGATTGTAAATAAAATTTCCTGTTAGATTAGTTTATTCTGAGGAAATGCTGACTCCTTCACCACTGCCTTGTATCTATTTTCATTATCATGCTTCTCATTAATCATTGATAATGTTTCCAGGTTAGGTCAAAGATTTCGACTTTTGGAGGATTCGCTGGCCCGCAAGAAGTTACTTGTGGTGGAAACGCTTTGAAATTTTATTCCTCAATGCGGTTAAATATAAAGAGGATCGGGCTCCTCAAAAAAGGAGAAGAGGTATGTTATGTATTGGATTGTTTTCCCTTTGTCAAGTTTCCTGATATTCTTTTGATCTGTTGGTGAATTTACGAGCTAGACTTATATTAGTAATATAATCAGATATTGCTATTGGTTATTTGCAGACATTTGGAACCCAGGTTCTTGTTAAAGTTATTAAAAACAAACATGCCCCTCCGTTCAAAACCGCTGAATTTGAGCTCGAGTTTGGGAAAGGAATATCACGTGAATCCGAGATGATAGAATTAAGTGTAAAACACAATATAATAGCCAAAGGGGGAGGTGGGTTTTACAATGTACTAGGGAAGACAATCCGAGGAAAAGATGCTGTCAAAGCTTACCTGATTGAGAACATGAATGTAAGAGAAGAACTGATATTGAAGCTGAGAGAAAAGATTCTCGCTGGACAGTGCGTTGAAGACAAGGATCCGGAATTAGAAACCGATGAACCTGAACAACAAATAGTTTCTCCTGAATCTGCCGGTGAAGATGAAGCTTCTGTTGCTGCATTTTAGGCTCATGGCATCAAATTTTGCAGAATTGATCAATCAGAAGTATCATTTTTTGAACTGAAGCTACTGTTGTTGGGTCATGGGTGATGGATTTGAAGCTGAATGAACGTAATACATCCTCGATGAGTATTTGGCTTGTCGAATCCGACGATTAACATGGTTCAGCAATGTGGGTTTTGGAAGATGTGTTTGTGAGTTACCTTATGGCAAGGAAATGTGTAGGAGGGAGTTTGTGTAGTTGGCCTAATTGCAGACAAAAAATTTGTATTGTTGCTTCTGTTTGTAAAATATTGGGCTGCTCAGTTCTGGGATCAAAATGCCATTGAATGGAAACTTGGAAAGTATTTCGATTCTTAGTTATTTTTTGACTTAATTTCCCTATAAACAATACAATCTAGCTACTTACTTAAGAATTTGATCGATAATATTATTTGAGCGACAAAACCAAATTTTCAAATTAATTTTAAGTGTTGGTATTTTAGATTTTTATCATGTTTATTGTGTAATTTTAGTATTGTATTATGCATTTTAGATGGCGGGAATGTTATTTGTGTGGTGTTTGATTTAATAGATGTTAATAACATTATGTATTTTAGACGACGGAATTTTTTTGCATGATGTTTGATTTAATAGACGTTGATAATAACACTCACTCTGCGAGTTTGCAAGAAAAAAGAAAACGGGTTGCCGTTGGCGTAGTTATTGCCTATAATTTTAAAATATAATGTGGGTTTGATTGGTTTTCCAGATTGACAGATTCCGATCATGCGACTCTTCTTCTACGTCATCACACTATGACGATCTTCAAAATCTATTAATTTTATCTTGCAAATGACATCTCCTTTTATATAATCACTATGGTCATTGGATATGGATACACATAAGATTTGTACAAGTCGCATGCATAGTTTTCATTTTTTAAGAATCATAAGTACATCAGGGAGCGTATTTGGAGCGAGGTTCAAGCTCGAGGTGGTATGACCCGATATTTAATTACATTTATGGCGAACCGTAATCATGGTTATTGCAATCCCGTGACCAAACTCAAAGTTGAATTTCGAAAATAATGTTAATTTATACATATTGTGAGCAAATTTAAAGTTTGATAAAAAAAATTTATCACAATTATTTTTAGCTACTTTATAATTCAAATTTTATTTTCAAATTTATAATTGACTAGGACAAAATAAAAAAACTCGAACAAATTTAATAATAAAGGTCAAACATAATTATATATTTGTTTTTTACTTATGAAAAAAATGGAAACACAAAATCACTTCTGAATTCTGATAGTGGATATGGACCAGTGGACCCTAACACTAACTTACAGTTGAAAGGCAAATCCAAACAAGACATAACACAAAAGTAAAACCAAAACTAATAATAATCCATGCAAAAGCAAATAAAATCATAAAAATACAAAACAACAACTTAAAAACTCCATGGATGAACACCAAAAACAAGAAACTAAACAGAGGAAATGAGAATAAGGCAACCTCTGTTTTTCCAATCAAAGATCCTCTGTTTCTCTGTTCTTTATCTTCTCACAACTATTTCTCTTTCTCTCTACCTCTCATTCTCTCCCACTTCCAATTGTTTCTTTAGATCTTCACCCTTTGATCCAATTCAATTTAATCTCTTCTCTTACCCTTCTTCTTATGGAGAATCCAAACACCCACTCAAAACGCTGCGTTCTGATTGCACCTCCCCTGTTTTCTTCACTGGTAAAAATTACCTGAAATCAATCTGTTATGATCTTCTTTACGGATTTTAAATCATGGGTTTTTGTTTTCTTGGTCAGATTACTCGAGGGCTTTGTCGGAAATCGATGAATCTTGCCGGAATTTAACTTCATTGAATCCAGGTTTGAGGTATTTGAAGGGCTTGAAGATGAGATTTGGTGGAAATCTCAGTGCATTAGAGAGGCTTTCTCTGTATGATCATAAGAAAAATGGTCTTGAAATTCCTTGTGGATTTTTCAAGCCTTTTCCTCTACATTTTGATGGTGAGTTTCGATTATCTGTAAATTTTCTCATGATTTTGTAGTTTCTGTTCAATTTTTTTTAATGGATGTTCGTGAACCAATCGGTTATCTTTTCTTGGTGATGAATCAAATTGTTTTTTGTTTTTTTTTTTCATATATGATGTATATTTGTTCTAGGAAATGAGATGCCATGATTTTTGGGGTTTTGGTAAACATTTTTTTGAAATGTTCAACCAAAAAATTATTGCCTGATTATAGAAATTTAGGTCACGTTTGGTTGCTCATTTGATAGAGTGAAATCGAGAAGAAAAAAAATGATTAAAAAGAAAAATATTTAAAAATGAGGTTTAATGTTTATGCTTGCTATATTATGAAGGAGAAATAAAAAAATATATATAATCGCAATCTGTTAGTCATTATTTGTTGTGTTTTTCAGATAAAATCGCAATGGAAAGTTGTAATGGAGTGGTAATAGTTTCGGCCATATTTGGTGATCATGACAAGATTAGACAACCAAAAGGACTGGGATCAAAAACATTAGACGACGCGTGTTTCATCATGTTTGTTGATTCAACTACTATCAAAGGTCTCCAAAAACACGAAATAATCCGAAACAAGAATCCGACAATGCCCTACAAAGTAGGTGCATGGAGGCTTGTGAATGTGTCAACCGTAGGACTTTACGAGAATCCGGGTATGAATGGTGTGATCCCGAAGTATCTTGTGCATAGGCTCTTTCCTAATGCGAAGTATAGTGTATGGATTGATGCAAAGCTTCAATTGGTTGTGGATCCGATGATCTTGATCGATTCGCTTGTGATTAAGGAAGGCGTCGATATGGCAATTTCGAAGCACCCGGTTTTTACACATACTATGGAGGAAGCTGTGGCTACTGCTAGGTGGAGGAAGGTGTTGGATGTTGATGGTTTGAGGTTGCAAATGGAGACTTATTGTGAACATGGTTTGATGCCTTGGTCATCAAGCAAGCTTCCTTATCAATCCGGTAATAACACTAATGCAATCCGCTTATTAAGTGGTGGTTTACGGATCCGTTCGGTTTTAAGGTGACGAAGATGAAATTTTGTCATAATTTTCGTAATCGATTTGAAGGTGGCCGAAGAAAATATCCTAATTTTCCTTCGTCTCGTAATCTTCATCTTCAACTTTCGTCTCTAAAACACCAAATGGACTCCTATTTCTTAAAAAATCATTAATTTAGGGTAGATTGATTCCTATTATCTAAAATACAGAAACCAAAATTATGACAAAATTTCATCTTCCTAATAACCAATTGATTTTTTTTAGGTTGTTTAGTTTAGGAGCATGACATGAGTTATTTTTAACTCTTGGACATTCTTTCCAAAAAAATCTATTATATGTTGAATGCTTAAAATCCCAAAACAAACTACTAAATTAGTTATTACCAAGCTCAAATGTCTTTTTTTGTGATATTTGTGGTTGACAATATTGTATTTTTGTTTATTACATAACATTATTACCTTATTTGTTCGTTCTTTTTATAGATGTACCTGATTCCGCATTGATTATAAGGAAGCATGGAGAAGCGAGCAACTTATTCTCGTGCCTAATGTTCAACGAGCTAGATGCGTTCAACAACCGAGATCAACTCGCATTCGCCTTTGTGAGGGACAAGACGAGCCCTAAGTTGAAGATCAACATGTTTGAGGTTGAAGTGTTTGAGCAAGTCACCTTAGAGTACAGGCACAACCTTCTTCATGGGGTGGGGGAAGGAGAAATTCGGCCCAATTCGGCCCAATGGGCCAATAAGATGAATAAAAATGGGCCTGGTCACAAGAGGTTGGTTAGGGGTAAAAGGGCCCACGCCGAGGATGTTTTGTCAGCAAATGGTGGAGTTGGCAGGTGTCAGAAGTACTTTGAAGAAATGTGGGCTGACTGACACGCAGGATAACTCATTTTACACGTGTCTGACAACCTCAAAAAATATTGAAACGATTTATTAGACTTTTTCTAGTTTTGTGTTTGTAAATGTACCCTTGACAGAAGAGTGTGTAGAGTTTGAAAATAAATACAAAAGGTTGGGTATATTTACTTAATTGAAATATTAAAAAGTCTAGTTACTACTCTAGTTTTAAAAAAAACGTAGTTACCAAAATTGCCCAAAAATGTTTTATTTATTTATTGTGCTTCTGATTCTGCAGTTACCTTGTATGCTCCCGTTAACATTTGTTTGGTCTAGGCATGTGCAAAATTGGACCGGACCGAAAAACCTGACCGAAATTTACGGTCCAGTTCATAGACTGGACCGTAACCAGTCTGGTCTACGGCCCAAGGTTTTTTGAAAATCCGGGTTACGGTCCGGTTTTTTTGGAGCGTATAAGACCGTACTCCGGGTTGGACCATAAACTACGGATTTCCGGTTCGGTCCAATTCGGTCCGATCTGGTCCATTTCGGTCCGGTTTTAGACCGAAAAACCTCACCAAAATTGCACCATTTAGGTACAAACCGGTCCGGCCCGGTCCGATCCGGTCCGAAATATTTAAAATTGCACAACTTAGGTACAAACTGGTCCGGTCTAAGGTTTTACCAATTTACGGTCCACCGGTTCGGTCCGGACCGTATGCACAGCCCTAGTTTGGTCTTATGGGTTTGAACAAAGAAAATTTTTTAAAAATTGCATTACCTTGTACATGCTTGTCTTCTCGAATGTCCTTTCTTTTTTTAAAAAATTATAAATAGAAATTTTTTTTTATTGCAAAGTTATTATTTGGAAGAAAATGATATTTATTAGCGATTTGTTGTTTTTGTAAGGAGAGAAAGGTTGAATGTTTATTACATCTTATTCACATATATATTCGATTGTAATAAAATTAAATGGTAATTGAAAAGTTCCTATTTTTAGTTTAATTTTAAATAAACTTATTTAAACACTTAAATAAATCTTGTTTTTATCCACATCATTTCTAATGCCATCTTCTAGAAGGTCATAACATTGCACATGTGTACTGTAAACCCTAGAAAGATGGAAGAAGAAGCTAAAACCCTCCATTTTTGAATTGTCAAACAGCAAAAGGCAAATTGCAATTGTAAATTGGAATCACACCTCTTCAAATAATCAGAATTCATTGACCATTTGGCGTCGCTGCCGCTTTCAAAGAGGAAATTTCCATGGAAAAGCCGTGAGCTTTTCTCTCATCCTCCACTATCCACAGGTTTAAAATACCTTCAAAATCTCCCAAAATCATCCGCAGCAGTGATCGATTCCACATAAAGAATCAACATACTTCGAGTTGGGCGATCGTGGCCGGAATCGATTTCGATTCGCAGGTTTGTATCGCCATGCTCCATCTAGGTTTGTTTGTTGTTGATTGTTGGTTGTTGATCTGGATGATGCATTTGTTTCTGTTTTCCTAATCTTTCAGCATCGACGATTTTGTGTTTCTTTGTTTTCAGCAATTGAATCTTATGTTCAGGAAATGCAAATGAAATTCACATCAGTTTTCATCTCTGAAAATGATCTAACATTCGTCTTTGAAAGGAAATAGTTCAGTGGAATATGATCTTAGCTTGTGATTGATTGATTGGTTTGGAGAATGATGAATATAGGGTTCTGCTTCTTCAACCCAGTGTATAATCTTTAGTTGATTGTCCATGCATTCATGATTGACAAGGAAGCTCTTCTAAATTGGGAATTTTATAGTCTTTCAGTTGATTGGTATACTGATTGTGTGTTCTTGAATTGAAATGTTGTTAGTTTTCCTATTGGCATTTCTGCATGTTGATTTATTGAGGCTGATGTGTGTGTGAATATGACAATCTGATGCCAGTTTACATACAGGTGTAAAAATGGCTGATGTAAAACCCAGTGAGCCTTCTACCCCACCTCAATCATCGTCTCGAAAGCTCCCGGACTTCAAACAATCTGTAAGATTGAAATACGTCAAGCTCGGTTATCATTATCTGATCAGCCATGCTATGTACCTGCTTCTTTCTCCACTGTTAATAATAGTGGCTGCTCATTTTTCTACCTTCTCCTTGAATGATCTTGACCTCCTTTGGAGTCAGCTTCAATATAACATAATCTCAGTGATCTTATGCTCGACAATTCTCGTGTTTTTAGCAACTCTTTACTTCTTCACCCGCCCAAGCCCGGTTTATCTAGTCAATTTCTCATGCTACAAGCCTGAAAATTCCCGAAAATGCTCCAGACCATACTTCATGGATAGGTCTGTTGTTAGTGGTGTGTTTTCCGATGAGACTCTTGCATTTCAGAAGAAAATATTAGAAAGAGCCGGCCTTGGAGAGTCGAGTTATCTTCCTGAGGCTCTTCATAACAACCCTCCTAACCCTTCAATGCATTTGGCAAGAAAAGAAGCCGAGGAGGTCATGTTTGGTGCTATTGATGAGCTTCTGTTAAAGACTAATATAAATCCGAAAGACATTGGGATTCTTGTTGTGAATTGTAGCTTATTTAACCCTACCCCATCTTTATCTGCCATGATTGTGAATCACTACAAGCTTAGAGGTAATGTCTTAAGCTTCAATCTTGGCGGGATGGGTTGCAGTGCTGGTTTAATCTCGATTGATCTTGCCAAGCAACTTCTTCAGGTTCATCCGAACTCGTATGCATTAGTTGTGAGCACAGAAAACATTACTTTGAATTGGTATCTTGGGAATGACCGATCAATGCTCGTCTCAAACTGTTTATTTAGAATGGGTGCAGCTGCTGTACTTCTTTCGAATAAAAGATCTGATGGAAGGAAGTCAAAGTACCAATTGATGAACACGGTTCGAACCCACAAAGGTTCTGATGACAAATGCTTTGCTTGTGTAAACCAGGAAGAAGACTCAACTGGGAAGATCGGAGTTTCGTTATCAAAAGACCTAATGGCTGTTGCCGGTGACGCTTTAAAGACGAACATAACTACCTTAGGCCCGCTTGTTCTTCCCATGTCCGAGCAACTCCTCTTCTTCACTACACTAATCATGAAGAAAGTCCTGAAGATGAAAATCAAGCCTTACATTCCTGATTTCAAGCTGGCATTTGAGCATTTCTGTATCCATGCCGGAGGCAGAGCTGTATTGGATGAACTCGAGAAAAATTTGCAGCTTTCGGAATGGCATATGGAGCCTTCAAGGATGACACTCTATCGGTTTGGTAATACGTCTAGTAGCTCGCTTTGGTACGAGCTGGCTTATTCAGAGGCGAAAGGGAGGATGAGGAAGGGAGACCGAGTTTGGCAGATTGCGTTCGGGTCTGGTTTTAAGTGTAATAGCGCGGTTTGGAAGGCCCTGAGAACCGTTGATCCGGCTAAGGAGAAGAACCCATGGATTGATGAGATTGATCAGTTTCCTGTGAGTATTCCTAGGGTTTCTCCATTTTGATGATAATGCAAATGTTACATGTAAATGAGAATTTTTCTCAGTCCTAATATGGAAATGGATCATCATTCTATGACTGTATAGACAAAATGTGGTATATATGAAGAATGACGTTGGGGTGCATAACACTTGAATTTGAAAAGAAAGTATTATAAATACTAAAAAACCATCAATGTGGATAAGGCAACACAATTTACATAACTAATTCTTAACTCCAAAAGTTATGGTGAGTCGTTTTGAGTTTAGTAAATAGACTTTTTGGTTTTTTAATTAGGTAAATATACTCCTTCCTAGAACCGTTACCTCTCTTCTCTCATAAATAGATCTAGAGCTTCAAACCTTCTACGCACAAACAAAGACTGTTTCCTCTCTTCTCTCAGATCTAGATCTGGAGCTTCAAACCTTCTACGCACAAACAGAGACTCTTCGCTTCGCTTCCAAATGGCTCCCTCGCTTCAAAGAGAGAATCGGAATCATAGAGGACGTTCCACCACCTTCCTTCTCTAGTCGAAAACCAGAAAGCCGACGAGCCATGAACGGGACAAGTTCCCTCTCTTTGTGAGTTTCAGTGTTAATCAGAGAGAGAGAGAGAGCAGGGCGTTCGGAGCTGGCGAGGGAGAAGAGAGAATCGGAATCAGAGAGGACGTTCCACCTTCCTTCTCTAATCGAAAACCAAAAAGCCGACAAGCCATGAACGGGACAAGCTCCCTCCTCTTTGTGAGTTTTCAGTGTTAATCAAAGATGAGTATTAGCAACCAATACTCAGTTGGTCTAGTGGGATGTGGTGCTAGACTCCTTAAGTGATTATCTTGGAGATTCTCACCAGGATTGCATCAGATTGCTGACTGTGGTTGTTTTAGTGGTGGTTGTCGAACCTTGGAAACAGATTTCCACTAGGACTGTTGTCAAAGTGCAAAGTTGCTCATTAAACTTGTTAGGTGTTGCTTTTTATTTGTGAAGATTCAGTTGCCAAATCTGCTACTCATTGATTATCATATTCTGATACAAATGATTGATCACTTTGTTAGTATAGTTTACTAGACTTCTCTATTTGTTCACAGTTGTCATATTTATTCCAACTCGAGAATTGGCACTTCAAACATCTCAAGTTTTCTGGCATTAATTTTCTTACTAGAAAATTCTGGTATGAGTTTTCTGACTTGAATTTCATACCAGAATTTTTTGGAAGTTATGAAAATTTTCTAGTATGAAAATTTTCATATACCAGAAATTCATATACCAGAATTTTCTAGTATGAAAATTTTCATATACTAGAAATTCATTACAAAATATAAAGAAGAAAATAAAAAAAAATAAAAAAAACAAATTTAGTAATTAGGAATTAAAACTTACACTTATAAAACAACTAACAAACATCTTTTTTTTTATTAATATTGTAATAAAGGTAACAAGTATAGAGTTATCATTAGTTGTGATACAATTTGTAAATCTAAAGAAAATGGTGGGTTGGGTTACTTGGGTATAAGGAAAGCTCAAACTATGAACAAACATTACATATGAAACTCTTATGGAAAATTCTAGCGGAGCCTAGCAACATTTGGGTAACAATTATCAATGAAAAATACCTAAAAAAATATCAACATCTTGAACTACCAAAAGAAAGGATCTATATCTTGGCAATGGAATAACCTCATGAAACTAAAATCTGAATTTAAAGAGGGTCTTATTTGACAAGTTGGTAACGGTAGGACTATCAATTTCTGGCACGATAACTAGTTAACGACTACACCACTAATAAAAATGGTGCAAAACACCAACCTTGTTGACTCAAACATCAAAGTAAGCACCTTCATTACTAAATCTGGACAATGGTATACTACTAAAATTGATAATGATCTACACCACTTATTTAACAACAAATTAGGGAAAAATTTTCGAAAATAATAATACCAAATAATGAAATACATGATAGACTTTACTAGAATCACATTAAAAATGGATGGTTTACTACTAAGTCCGCTTCAGATATGATTGAAGCAAGGACGAGAATTTCACACAATTTCGCTTGCGAGTGGATCTGGAAACTGGACACTCAACCAAAAATAAAAAAAAAACTTCCTATGGAAAATCTCTCACAACGGATTTCCTACAAAAACGATGAAAGACGTTTTGTTGTTAATAGGCATTGTGAACTTTGCAATCACCACCTCGAGGACTTGTTTCATTTGTTTTTTGTTTGCCCTTTCCGAAAACAAGTCATCGACAAAATTGATGGTTCAATATTAACCGAAATAAACTCTATTGACCACAACAATAAATTACATGACATCCTAGTGGATTTAAAAAATAAACTAGGACTTAACAAGATGACTTGTCTAGCAACTATCTGGTGGAGCATCTGGTACTTTAGTAACAAATTTATCTTTTGTAATGAACCCATTGGTTCCATTAAAAAGCTCACAAGTTTCATCAAAGATCAAATCCATAATTGGAAGCGAAATACTATTGATGAGGACGACTTCGATTTCAAACAAAAACACAAACAAACAAATCATTTTAAAAGGAAAAAACATAGCATCAATTGGAAAAACCAAAACTTGATTTCCATAAGCTGAATTTTGATGGCTCCAAACTGGACTCGGGAGTAACCTCAATGGGCTATGTTATCCGGGACCATAACGGAAAGGTGTTAAGCCTTGACGCAAAAAAAAAACAACTTTAACTCAGTAATCAAAGTTGAAGCATTTGCCCTCAATTTAGGCCTCCACAAAGCTAAAAGACTCAATATAAAAAATATTGAAATTGAAGGTGATAACCTCTTTGTGTTATTAAGACTCTCAAAGGTTTGTAGAGTTGTTCTTGGGAAATCGAGATGATTGTTTCCGACTCCATTTTGGACATTCGTTCTTTCGACGAAGTTTAAATTAGACATGTTTTCAGAGAAATAAACTGTGTTGTTGACCGACTAACTTGCCTGGGTGCATCGACCTCCAACACCAATTTTTCTAATGATCTTGACCTTCGTGTTCTCGTTCGTAAGGATGTTTTAGATCGGACTACCTCTAGAAGGTAAGCATGTCCACGGGTCGGACCCGCCGGGTCACGGATCCGGGAAGGGAGACCCGGACCCGCCATATTAGCCAACCCGCCGGGTCACTGGTCTGGCGGGTTGGCGTATTTTTTAAACCCGATTTTTTTTATAAAAAAGGAGAATTGGGCTTGACCCGGCGGGTTGACGTATTTTTTTCAAGGTCCGACATGCATGCTTTGATTTGATTTTTTTTTTTTCAAAATATGACCGTTGGCGGGTCAACCCGCCGGGTCGGTGGGTAAGGATCATCTACCCTTATCCGTAATCCGGACCCGTAGTGACCCGGACCCGCCGAGTTCCCGCCGGATCACGATAACTTGTGATCCGTGGACATGCTTACTAGAAGTTAGTCTAACCTATCCGCTTTCCACTATTAAAAAAAAAAATGCCTTGCGGGTTTGAATTTATTCCAGATCGGTTTGGTCCGGACCGGTATATACAGGATATAATATAAGTCGGTTTCCGATCGGAGATAAATCCAGTTCGACTATTTGGCATCTTTGCCCATTACGCAAGCAGGAGAAACCAACAAACCCTACCCAAGACGTCGAGTGAGAAGACTCTTGTAGATCGAAGCGAACAATATGGCTATGGCGGATGTTGATAGGATGCTACCGGAATCAAATTCAGCGGAGATCTGCGCCACGAAACCCTCAAAGCCAGGGGAAGGTCTCAAGCAATACTACCTGCAACGGATCCTCGAGCTTCAGCTTCAACTTCGCCAGAAGGTTCACAATCTTCAACGTCTAGAGGCTCAGCGTAACGAGCTTAACTCTCGAGGTGGGTGAACGATTTAGTTTCTTGTTTTGTCATTGATTTAGGGATTTAAGCGAATTTTAGGGTTTTATTGATTGTCTTCCTATTGGATTGGAATTGTAACGTAAAGAGAATTTCAAATTTTTTTGTGTGATTCGCTATGTATCAGGGGTTTTATGATCTGAATTTAGACCTCTGTTTGCAATTGAATTAGAAACAAATTACATCGAATAATGTTTTCATGAAGTAGTTCTCATTTTCTTTATAAACAAAAGAAGAAAGAAGCATCTATTTCATATTGTTCGTCTCATGCAAGGGCTATACAAATTTTCTCCTAATACAAAATTGGTTGTAAAGAAAGATTTAAAAAAATTAGTTTCTTTTACTCCTCTTCGTAGCTCCATAATTTGTTGATGCAGAAAGTAGTTTCTCAATCCATGAATTATGTTGATTAACAGTAAGAGCACTGAAAGAAGAACTACAGCTGCTCCAAGAACCAGGGTCATATGTGGGAGAAGTTGTTAAAGTGATGGGAAAATCTAAAGTACTGGTGAAAGTAAGTACTTTTATTTCTGTTTGTGGAGTTATCTTCTATATTTCACTGTTCTTTTTGTTACAAGTTCTAGTACTGCATGGTACTATGTTAGCATGTCATGTTTTCTTCTGTAAATGAGTTGCCCTTAGCCCTTACATTTGACATGTGATTAGACTAATGCTTCATTAAGACTGTAAGAGTGAGGTGCTCTCAAAAGTTCAAGGTATGAAAGCGAAACTGATGGTTTCGTGATAACTTCATCAATGTTATCTGGTAACCTGAGCATTTTATTATGTTAATTTCTCTTGGGTATGGTCCATAAGACTTTACATGCATTGTCAACTGGTTTGTAGCATTGCAAACGTAACAAGAAAAACTGAGAGCGAAGTCTATATCCCAATCCCTGTTAAATACTATAACCTGAAGTGAAGGGTAGTATTAAAACATTGACCATCATCGATGGGTAAGCTCATTCTAAACAGCAAGTGAATGAATTAGTTGACTTTGAAATAATCGAGGACAAACTTTTTGAAACCTAATAGACATGCATTTGTGAACTGCGGCATGAAGCAAACCGTTGTGGCTGTAAATTTTCTTTTATCAAATGCAGACATTGAGTCTATATATGTTGTTCTTCTTAACTCCCTTTTTGGTATACTAATTGACGTTTATATGGTTGCATTTACGCTGGAATATACGCTGAAGTCTTCTTATGTCGACTTATTTGAATGTTCTGCAGGTTCATCCGGAAGGAAAATATGTTGTTGATATTGATAAGAGCATAGATATCACCAAGATCACCCCATCTACAAGAGTTGCACTTAAAAACGACAGTTACGTCCTTCATCTAGTCTTGCCAAGCAAAGTTGATCCTCTTGTCAATCTAATGAAAGTTGAAAAGGTTCCTGATTCTACCTATGACATGATCGGTGGTCTTGACCAGCAGATTAAGGAGATTAAGGAGGTTTGGTGCTGCTTACTATTATTTTCTGTAACTATATATGTGGTATTTCAGTACATAATAATTTCTATTCATTGAACAACTGGCAATTCAATGATTTAAATCTTCTAATACCAATGCAAAAAAAATAGTGGACCCTAAAGAAGGAGTTCTATTCATTATTCTATTATTACTGAATGCTTTGATGTGTTTTTTTTTGGTGTTGACCAGGTTATTGAGCTGCCAATCAAACATCCTGAGCTATTTGAGAGTCTTGGGATAGCTCAACCAAAGGTAAAAGCTATAATGTTCTCCATATTTTTGCTTTTCTCTTCCTCAATGCCTTGTCACATGCAAGCTCTTTCTTGCCATCGAAGTGATTTTATTTTACCCCCCCTCCCTCTCTTGCATTGTCTATTTTCTCTCTTGAACTAGCAGACTATCATTGATCCGGCAGCTGTTATCCCTCTACTTTTCTATAAATTCGGTGCCCTTGAATATTTCTTGAGACTCACTTCTTCATGTACCTTGTGCTATATCGACCTTGTATTGTCATCCCAGTCTTTAATTTGCTTTTTATGCTTCAGGGAGTTCTGCTGTATGGTCCACCTGGTACTGGGAAAACACTATTGGCAAGGGCAGTTGCTCATCACACTGATTGTACCTTCATAAGGGTTTCTGGATCTGAGCTGGTTCAGAAATACATTGGAGAGGGTTCTCGGATGGTCAGGGAACTATTTGTTATGGCTAGGTTTGTCGTGATTCTTTAATATTTATAACAAATGGTCTCAATGTAATTATTAGTCTTCTTACACCTTAGTTTATTTTCCTTGTATGCAGAGAGCATGCTCCATCAATTATTTTCATGGATGAGATTGACAGTATTGGATCTGCTAGAATGGAGTCTGGTTCTGGCAATGGTGATAGTGAAGTTCAGAGGACTATGTTGGAGCTTCTGAATCAGTTGGATGGGTTTGAAGCTTCAAACAAAATCAAGGTACAACTTCTATTTTTCCGACTGCTGTTATTCATAGAAGCAGGAAGCAATATTTCTTGATAATGAACTTAGTTTATTCTGGCAATGTTGGCAGGTCTTGATGGCAACAAATCGTATTGATATTTTGGATCAAGCTCTCCTTAGGCCAGGAAGGATTGACAGGAAGATTGAGTTTCCAAATCCTAATGAAGATGTAAGTGTAGCTGACGCACTTTGTAAATTTTGTTTGGAGAAGATTAATACCATGGATGGATTTGTTTTTACTTCTCAAAGTTTGCTTACCCAGTTCAGCTCATAATTTTTTCCAAATTTAGGAAAATTCCAAGTTATTTCCATTCATTTTCACACTCTAGATTTTGATACTGTCATTAGATTATGTGCTATGCTGTCTGTTTTCTATGCTTTCGACTCACAGCTTCTTTTGCGTTTCGTTCCTTGTACTTTGCAGTCACGTTTTGATATCTTGAAGATCCATTCAAGGAGGATGAATCTCATGAGGGGTATTGATCTAAAGAAGATTGCAGAGAAAATGAACGGTGCATCTGGTGCAGAGCTTAAGGTATGATTCCGTTTCTCCACCATCATATACACTCTTTTAAAATCAAATTTTCTGATATTTATTTATTATTACCTTACTCTCACTACTATTCACGCTGAAATGCTTTGCCCATAGCACAGAAAATTTGCTGGCAAAATGAATTAGCGTCTGTTAACTTTTCAAGGCACAGATGCCATAACCTTTAAGATTTTGTAGGAAGTGGTCCCTCATTTTTTCTTGAGTATAGTAACCATTGTTGCTCGTTCTCTTTTTCTGCATTTTCCGTACTCGGCTTCCTCAGTTGCCTATGTTAGAAATGATATATTGTGTGGATATGAGTTGCATTTCAGTTCGACAAGCTGATTTCTTATCGGACACAATCCTATTTAAAGACAAAATAGGATGCTAAGCTGAATCGGATATTCGTTTTTCTTTTTTCCTTGTTTTATGGGGTGAGATTAAGAACACTTGTTTGTTGTTGAATCTGTTATTGTCTACAGGCTGTTTGTACGGAAGCTGGTATGTTTGCATTGAGGGAGAGAAGAGTCCACGTGACACAAGAGGACTTCGAAATGGCAGTAGCCAAGGTTATGAAGAAGGATAACGAGAAGAACATGTCCCTGCGGAAGCTATGGAAGTAGACGAAGCTGGCTTGTATGCTTTCACAACAAAATTGGCCAATCTCTTATGGATTTTTACCTCCTACGCTGCTTCCCTGTGCTCGGAAGCTCTTATCTATAAACCTTCGAGAGTAACGGAAGTGATTATGATCGAACAGAGGAGTATGCTTTATTTGGAAATTGGCCACTTGTTTTTCCTGCTACCGAAAGACGAAAATATCTTTTTACGGGCTTTTATCTTCTTAAGCTGTAGTTAACTCTCAATCTAAGGGGCTCTGCTATTTTAATGTTTGTATTTGCTTGATGCGTTGTGTTAGACAATTTTTAACATAGAATAAGACAACACTGTTCTTCATCAGGTATAGTACTGTTATTGGCGCCCAACGGTCTTTGCTAGGGATACATGCTGAACCATCGAACCAGATAAAGCGGGCAATCATTCGACAGAGACCGAATCATCGAACCTAAAAAAATGGGTAATAACTTGACGGGGACTGAATCATCGAACTTGAAGAAGCGGGAAATAATTTGAAAAAGTTTGGTGATGTGCGACAGTGCGAGTAGATCTGTTCATATCCGGGCTGGACTTTATAAAATATTGAGTCCGTTTAGCCGGATACGGGCTAGGCCCGGCTACCGGGTCTGCGATGGGTGCCGTACCTGGCCCGATCGGGCTGGCGGGTCGGTTGGTGGATATCCGTTTTTCAATTTTAAAAAAAAATATATTATTAAAAAATGTTTTTACTTTTGATTTTTAAAAAAATTATATTTAAGACATTTTAGGTAAAATATATTAAATTTATTATAATTATACTACGTATTTTATTTTAATACATAATATTTATAATAATTATACTATAATATATTTATTTTTTTATTTATTTACCGGGCTGACGGGCCAGACTTTTCGGGTCGGGTGGCCTTGTTCTCATGTTCATACCCGTCCGTTTTTCCGGGTCGAACGGGCTACCCGGATTTGAACAGGTCTATGTGCGAGACCTCTATCTAACCTAATATATTTGAAATATTGATAAACTCGTGTTTATATTTATGCAATAATATTATGTCTTAAAATTATGTTTGGAATATTCATATAACCCAATAGATTTTATATTTTATCCAATAATATTATTTGTTTCAAAATTATGTATATTGTGTAATAAGTGCAAAACTACAACCAAATGAACCAATCCTTACCAATAAGGCAATAAACTATATATAATTTGCATATAGGTAAATAGGATTATAGAGACATATACTCGACCTTAAAAGCCAAAATTATCAAAAAAGCCCAAACCGCCATACGGGCACTTAAGAAACCATCGATTGACGCTCACAGATACAGCTTCTCTCCAAATTAGCCCCCCCGGCTTACTACGCATTCTCTCTGTCTCGATCATCTTCTCCAAGAGTTGTTTGATTTTCAGGTACCTAACATTCTAATTCCTCTATGACAATATGTGATTGATGAATCCTAATTTGTTCTCAATTGATTACGATTAAAGTTACTGATCAATCGGATGTAAAGTCGAACGAATTCCTGTAAATTTTGATGTCTCTTAGACGATTTCTCGCTAATATTGAGATCTTCGTTGTCTGTTTTATCCTTATGCTCTGATTGCTGACTTCGTTGGTTTTCTCAAGGTCTCGTTTCGTCATCTGCTTGAAATTAGGGTGTAAATGAAAGGTGAGGTGCAGTTAGAGGAGTTACCGGATGTACGGGAGCATCGTGATACTGATCCTTTACTTAAGGATGAGCAATTTGTCGATTCATCGTTGGATGGGATTTCGAGTACGATTGCTGATGGTGCGGGTTCGAGTGAGATAAATGATCATTGTGACATTGGTGATGGCGATCTCGAAGCTGGTTATGCTCCTTGTTGTCGCATTTGTCTTGAGTGTGATGGAGAGGAAGGTAACTTACATTCTTATCTTTACCTTTCTGGATTTCCGCGCTGTTGTTTCGTTTGGGCTTGATTGCTGGTTATGTAACTACTAAGTACTAATTGATAGAGCTGATGCTAATAAAAATGATGTTCATGTGATAGTGCTGATGCTAATTGACAGTTCGAGTTTGTTTAAGTTATTGAAATTGCATATGAGATGAGGATTATAACTTACAGTGCTTTTTAAATCATAGTTTGAAACTTGATTACTTCCTGCTCCTGTATTCTCCCACATTAATAATAGAATGTTTTCAGAGGATTTGATAAGCTATCTTCATTGGAATAGTGAAAAGAAAACGCATTATACATTTGGTTGGCCTTCGAGTGAGTATTGATTGATTTATGACTTTTTCTTTTACTCAACACTAATTTAGAAGCCGGTGGAATCTTGACTCCATGGTAGCTCTGAATAAAATTCTTCCTGTCATTCTTATGGATATTTGTTCCTCCTGAAGATGGTTTATGTTTTTCGTTTTATTTCTAGTGTTCTCTGATTTGATGGATATTTTAATTTTACTATTTAGTTTTTTAAGATGTTTTGTGTATTAATAACAGATGATGAGCTGATATCTCCATGTATGTGCAAAGGCACCCAACAGTTTGTTCATCGATCATGTTTGGATCACTGGCGTTCTGTCAAGGCAAGTCATCCTCCTATTACACTTTAATGTTTCCTAGTTGGACAATCTGAACAATGTCTATTATTAATTTGATGGAAAATGTTGTTTGTTGGTTCTTTTGCAGGAAGGCTTTGCCTTTTCTCATTGCACAACATGCAAAGCTCAGTTCCATCTCCGTGTTGAATTGTTTGAGGACAATTCTTGGCATAAACTGAAGTTCCGGTTGTTTGTTGCAAGGGACGTCATCCTTGTATTTTTGGCTGTACAGACTGTAAGCACAAAAATCATCTTTCCATTTTTCCCTTTCTTAAATGAATTTTTGTTGAAGATTTTGTTTTTCTTTCTAAACTTACCTCCATGGCTCCATCTCCCACTTCGATGAAAAAGGTGAAAAGTCATCTGACTGGCAACTGTCTTTGCATTTTAATTGATTGGTAGTTTACTATATTGCATTATGTCCTTGCTTCTTCATTGCCAGTCAGCCTTGTTAACAACAATTTTTACAGACAATTTCTGTGATGGGAGCTGTTGCTTATCTTATGGACAAGGATGGGGCCTTCAGGAACTCCTTCAGTGATGGTTGGGATCGCATATTATCAAAGCATCCTATACCATTCTACTATTGCATGGGTAAATTTGTTTCCTTTACTTCTCACTTTTACAAGGAAGAGAGACGTGGAGAAAAAGATGAAAACATGAACATTTATGCATTCAATTTTGTCTATGCTAGAAAGATATTGACCTCTGTTGACTTGTAAAATTAATTTTGATGGTTCAAAAAGGAAAATATGAACATTTATGCACATAAATAAGACAATGCCTAATTTTCTTAAGTTATGAGCTAATGCAATCCAAATTCACTATACTTCATTCAAACTTCACGTAATTCGTAACACAAATTTACACTCCCAACATCAAATAGAAATAGGAGGGAGTATATGCCTATGCTAGAAAGATATTGAACTCTGTTGACTTAATTTTTATAATTACTTCTTATATTATATAATATTATTTACATCGAGCTAGAAGATAGGTGGACAACAAGATGTGCCGCCAAACTTTTCTAAATAATTACTGCTTCTGTATGAGTAATTTTCTGTGAATAGTTGTGCAACTTGCATGGAACATCATAATAGCTCCCGTGTATATGAACAGTAGTGGTTTAGGGTTATAGAGGTATAGCTATTGGTTGCTTATCATTGCTTGCGTTACAAGTCTAATGATTTAATTGTGTGAATGGAAACAGGTGTGCTGTGTTTCTTTGTGCTGCTCGGGTTTTGTGGTCTGATACTCCATTGCTCAGCTCTAAACAGCAATGATCCTAGAATGGCTGGATGCCAGAACTGCTGCTATGGATGGGGAATCTTGGATTGCTTCCCTGCATCAATGGAAGCATGTTTTGCCCTTGTTGTTGTTTTTGTGGTCATATTTGCTATTCTAGGCATTGCCTATGGTTTCCTTGCTGGTACAATGGCCATTCAAAGGATCTGGCAGAGACACTACCATATACTCACAAAGAGAGAGCTCACTAAGGTAGTATAGTACAGCTAAGGATAATCTATATTTTTCCCTAATGTCATGTTCTCGAATACCACAATATCTTCAGCGTATTCTTTCAGGAGTTCATTGTGGAAGACCTGCATGGATCCTACACACCGCCAAAGCTGGACCCCGAGCATGAAGAACGGTTAAAAATTCTCAAGCTCTTGTGAGTCCTCGAGAACCCAAGTCCAATATGCAGCAATAATAGATTGTCAATATGCTTCAACACCAGGTATGTTGCTTATCTACTTATATTCTGGTAACTCATGGGAAAAAAGGAGGTTATCTTTCATACAAATAGCGAGCTAATTTTCTGAGTTCATTTATAGTAAAATTAGAGTGATGGTTGATCATCTTGTTGACCTTGTAAATATTTAACACCAATTTACATCTTAAATATAAATCATTCTCTCAAGAGTTATTGTTTTGTTTAGGCATTGCACGTTTTCATCGAGGTTCATGTATAACTAACTTGTTTACTTGAATGTTGGGGGTTATTTTAGGTTATTTTGTTGGAGATTAATTTTTAGGATAGTTAAGGGCTTGTTTACTTTAGTTTTTTTTTTGTGTGTTTCAATTTAGTTTTAAACTCCGGTTTAATTTTTATAGTGGTTTACTTGGCAATAAGTCTATTTCTTTGATTTATCTGGATTTATAAACCACTCAAAAATAAAAACTTATCAGGCCAAAGTTATTTTTGATTGTATGAGTTTATTTTTGTTTAAAATCCGATTTTGACATTGTGCTCTTACATCCTAATAATTTTTTGTTCATCCTCGTGGATATTCAAAGTTATTCTTTGATTTTTAGGGGCATAAGTGTCCTTTGAACCCAAAAATAAACACAAAGGAAATAACCTTATCTGATTTATTCATGTAAACCCGTAGAGAAATAAACCCGAAATTTAAACTATAAACTCGAATTTAAACTATAAACTCGAATTTAAACTATAAACTCATATAATTCTTTTTATAAACCCGAATTTAAGCTATAAATCCGAATTAGTTTATAAACTCGAAAAAAAAACCCAATATTCAAGTAGAGAGGCTAGTGGTTTATTTGAGTTTATAAATCCGAAATATAACCTCTTTTCAAGGTTATATTTTATATTTTTTTTGTTCTTTACATAAAATAACCCCAAACCAAATACCAAATAACTTGTACAACCTCAAATAACCTCGTTTATATTAAAAACTCAACGGATCCAAAGCCTTGCAATCCTGTAATGTATCAAGTCACTTATCTAAGCGGTAAGCGCCTTAGCACATATTCTCCCAAATTTGGGCTTCTGGGCGTTCATTCCACTGGGCCTAAAAGCCCATATTGGTATTAGCTAGGGTTCAACCCAATGTTCAATAAATTACTCGTTTGCTTTATAAATGAGTTGAGTCACACATTTTTAAGCTAGGTAAAAATTAAAGCTTTAAACGAGCATGCCAAAGTTTGTTTAGGTCGAAAAACAGCCTTACACGTGATAGACCACTGGATAGGCATTTTTTTAAAAAACTTCATATCCATTTATCAAAAACTTAGAAAATTGATTGTAGCATAGTAGCATGCATGATATTTGCTTTTCAAAAGACATAATATTTGTGTAAGGCCCAAAAATTTTTGTAACAATAATCTTTTTCAATCTAGTTATAATACTTTTCTTTTTGTTTTAATTTTTATAATAAAAAACATGTTAAAGTTTCCGTAATGTTTTTAAAAGATATGGAGAGAAAATGTTTGAAAGTACGAGGATATCAATAGGAAAAGTCAAAACCTTACTGACACAAAGAGAAATTTCTTCGTTTTTTTTAACTATTATCATAGATTTTTTTTTTAATTTAAATTAAATTAAATTATTTAAAATGACCAATAAAATTCGCAAGGTGTAAGCGCCTAGCTTGAACGCTGACGGATGATGTTGGCGTCAAATTTATTATATTTTTTTCCAGAATATTTTTTGGAAGTCATGTTGTTTTGCAGTTTGTTATTTGAAGGCTTTGAAAAAATCACTTAACTATAAAAAAATATCGTACAAAATAATACACAAGACTTATGGCTCGATTGATAGAGTTAGTTTATAAATCTGAAGAGAATTAATGGGATGAAATTCTATAAAATAAATTCATATGTATTGTGATAGATTATGGTTAACAAAGCTTGTTTTAAAAATTTAATGACTAATAATTTTTAATAAAATAACTAATCTATTAATAAATGAATAATTTTTGTATCCTAATCTAGGCGTCGGCGCTCACTAGCGCCTACAAATTGCGATTCATTTCTAAGAGCATGTGCAACAGATTTCCTATCCTAAACTCTAAAATAGGGGATTTGGAAAAAATATGTCTTCATATCCCTATATTTGCAGCAAGGAATTTTTCCAAATTCAACCCATGAACAAATTTTGACAGTTTCTATAAATAAATAAATTCATTACTCCCTATATTAAAGAAGCTATTGAGTTTTAGACAAAAATATTTTAGAGAAAATTAAAAAAAATTCTCCATTTTAAAGTTTTTTAAAAAAATCTGTTGCACATTCCCTAAATTAGTAAATTAAAGTCAATGTATTTAGCTTTTTCTAATTCTAAAACATCTTTCCATATTTCTAGTTCAAACTTGTAATCCCAACATTCATCGTGATTCAAAACAAAACAAAAACATGGTCAAACCTCGTGAATATTCCACTCGATGAATACAATAGTGTATTGACCCGTGATCTTAAAAAGTATAACCATACTATGAACCAAAATAAACTTTAAAGAGAATCCAACTGTACAGAATCTAATAAAAATTTTGTCCTCATCATACTTTGATTCTTTTTATCAAATCTTGATCACTACCAAATCTATCTTTTTATAAACTCATCATTACAACACAAATGTCTCTTCCTGTTCAACCACCCACCGTTTATTTTTGTTCATATTCTAGCCACATGTTACTCGTTATCTATATACTATGCATGTCCACCAAAATATACCTTTACCACTTTGTTTCTTTATCCTGCCGACAATTACCATCCAATATCTTTACTTTTCTTCGTTTATTCGTTTAAAAACACCAAGGCCCGTTTGTTTTTAACTCCGGAATCGGAAACGGAATGAAAACGAATCTAGTTCATATGTATACTCTTGTTCATAAAAGTTTTGGAATCATTCCTTATCGTTTGGAGTTGAATTTGATTATTTTTGATATCCTATAGGGAAACAAAATGTGGGAAGGGACGTGCATTTTGCATGAAAGCATAGGGAATGATTTCATAAAATTTCATGAATAAGGATATACATATGGACCAAATTCGTTTCCATTTCGTTTCCGTTTTCGGAGTTTGAACCAAACGGGCACCAAATTTATTAGAGTTAGAAGCTGAAAACTATAGTAAATAAAGCTTATTGGGTTTATGTAATATATAGCTTATTTAACGAGCTTATATTTTTTTAATTAATTTGATGAGCATATGAAAAAACAAAACATGTTAGAACTAATATAAGCCTAAAATTACATAAACGGATCAACTTTTAAGTATAATTATTTATAGGCTTTATTTATAACAATAATTCAATAAAATATTATAATCTTCGTAAACTTCTTTTATATAACTTTTAAAATGAAAATAATATAAGTTTTAATAAGCTATTATAATTTTCGTAAGTTTGTGTTTTCGAACGCCCACTTTCTGGATTATTTTTTTTTATTAAGCTTCATACGCAATTATAATTAATGCCCGTTTGTAAACCTGGAGCTTATTTATTGATAGCTGAAATATATAGTTAAATGAACAAGCTTATATAATTTGATAAGCTTCATGGGTGTTTGGGAGAAAATGTTTATTACAACCGATATATATATATTTAAAATTACTTAAAAGGTTTTTTTATTTAATTTTAAATTTTTAGAGACTTATGTTTGTAATATTACATTTAATAAGTTATCATGAGCTTTGTAAGCTCTCTCCATGCAGTTTTATGAAATAAGAAACATTTAAGGCATAAACTCCATAAGTTATGTTTTTCAAACACCCTATCACTGATTTTGTGTTTTTTCTATAATCTTCATAGCCGATAGGTTCCATAAACTCCAATAATCTTGGCCCCATTCGGCATGTACAAATTTATATAACCTCATAATTTTCATAATCTATTACAACGATGTTGATTAATTTTTTTTTTTAATTTTTTATAATTTTCATCCCTGATAAATTTCATAAGTCTCATATATCACCCCAACCAAACGAACAGTTTCCGAGATGGACCCTAAGTCCCCAAATGAAATTCATATTGCATGTGAAAGTTTCATTGCATGTCCGGACATACTTGCGTGTTAGACTCTAGTATATAAATTCGATAAATTTTATCTAAAAACAATTTACAATTGAAACAGTAGTGTAATAGACATATATATTAGCCTAAGAGTTTGTTAATTTATTATTGAAGTTTGACAATTTTATATTCACCGATATTCCTCTAGTTTTGTGCACGCATGAGAATACCACTAAAGATATTTCTAAACAATTCTAGAGATATTGCATTGAATGATCATGGCATATTGCCGGTGAGACATCTTTTTATGATAAATATTTAAATATTATATATAACGAATCAAATAAGAAAATTGAGTATTATGGATAAATAACATTCAATGGCACTTATATAGAAAAAGTATAAATTCTCATAAAAAGATAAGCTTTTTCAAGTGAAAAGATAATTTTTTTAATATTAAAAACTGATTTATTTTTAAAAATTGAAGATTACACGTTGAAAGAATATCTAAAGAGACGGTGGACATTATAAAATGACATGTAAAAGATGAAAGTTTGAAGAATTGTTGTTTAAATTATATATATGTATAAATCTATACTCTATATAGGGTGTGGTTCCCACGAGAACACTCCTAACGTGAGAACATGAGAACAATCGTACACCGTTAGATGTGAGTATTAAGGGTTGAGATTTAGAGTAGATATAAAAAATAATAAAAATTACGAATAATAATAATTAGGAATCCAACAATAACTACGAATAATTCACTCAACCAACAATAACTATGAATAATACATTAAACGATATGACAAATTCGTAACAAAACTAATAATAATTACGAATCTGTTCTCATGTTCTCACGTTAGGGGGTGTTCTATATATATATATTGTTTATTTCAGAATTGTTAAGCTGATTCATGTACTTAATAATTATGAATGATCGGATGCCATAAATTGTGGTTATAGTGACGTTCGGAATGAATGTTGGCTCGTTTTTTAACGAGCCAACAAAACATGATGCGACTATGTGAGTAAACTGTAACATATTAACGAGATTATTATTCGTACCAAAAGTTTTGTGCCATTCATGTCCGTGGTCCGGCTACGTCTGATGTACGCATAGTAATATGTTGATTTCTTTAAAAAATATAGAAAAATGGTTACGACTACGCCATGCGTAGTCGTAGTCCTACTACGCACACGTCATGCGTAGTCGTAGTCCTACTACGCATACGCCATGCGTAGTCGTAGTAGAACTACGTCTACGCATGGCGTATGTGTAGTCGCCCAATGCAAAATTCTGATAAAAATAAGAAAAAAGAACTACGGCTACGCCTCACGTAGCCGTACCCCAGATACGTATAGCACGAAATCGTGTTACGAATAACAATATAAGGGGGTTCTTTGAGCACACGACTTGGGCAAAATCCAATAAGGATACGAACTCCTTTAATATATTAAAAGATCATCCACTCAAATATTCGAGCTATAAATTTCTAATCTTCTGATGAATTTGGCTGGTAAGTCTACAACGAAATTCAGGCGGCGCAGTCCTTAGAATCTTGGATAATTGAAGATACATATTAGTTGTTAATTTATATGAATCGAATATTTAAATAAATTTTATTAATTCAATCCAAGTCCAAAACTCGTGAACATTGACCCAAAGAATGAGTCATTGTTTATCATTATGTTGTGACTTATTTACAAAACTTAATATAAAATATAGGCCCAAATTTTTTAATAATTAACCAAGTTAAATTATGAAATTGAAATATCTAAGTAACTACTTTTACAAAACTTAATATAAAATATGGCACCCTAATTTACGTAGAAAAAGATTAAATAAAAAATAATAAATGATATTATCATATAAGTGTATCTTCTCTCTCCTGTAATAAATAACTAATTTTCTTAACTAAACAAGGAAATAGATACTAACGACTCCTAAAATATCTCCATAACTAATTATCGTCATTTAACAATATCCATCTTTTGTTATTTTATTCTCCATTGTTATGCGTAAAAGAACTCGGATCTTCAGTTCGAGAGCATCAAATGGAGGGTTGTCGATGAAGATACGTCCTACATAACTCAGCAAAATTATGTAGTAAATGTGTATTCCTTGTGGATTCGTTATTAATACATATTTTTGTGACTTTTTTACATAATTGTTACAATTATGTAGTGAACGTGTATTTTCTTGTGGATGACATACCTCGGAGTGTAGAATATGTATGTCAAATGCATTTTATGTAGCTGATATTTGTGTTTTATGTACTAACATTGTGTAATTGAAATTGTGTACGGACATTGTGTAATTGAAATCATGTATTAAAATTGTGTATCATTAAAAGAATATACGAAGTTTGATTAGTATAGCTTGTATAAGGGCAGGTGGGTAGGACAACTCGTCCAGCGTTCGAATCCTACCATTACTAATAGGAGAGAAGAATCTTTAAATTTCCTATCGTAAGGTTTGTTTATTTGCAGAATATATTACAACGTTACATAGTTGTAATTGACGGTCAACATTGCATTCCTATTGTAAGGTTTGCTTTGTGAGAAAGTATACGAAGTCGTACATTTTGGTTGGTAGTTGATGGGCTCATCTTAATTGACGCTATGTATTTTTGGTGGGTTGGATTTGGTCAATTGGTCTCGACACGTGATTTTATTAGGGTTTTGAAGTTTTGAACTGGATAAAATTGAACCAAATCGGGTTTTACTATTTGATCCATATTCCATTCGGGTCAGTGTACGGTCCTCGTCTAAGCTAATTTTTTGGTTCGGTCCATGAATGTAGAAAAAAATTAATTTTGAATCGAGTTCGACCTGAAGTATATACATAAAAGGATCAAACTAAAAGATCATAAGATTCTGGTCTAAACGGTCATTCGTAAAAATTCTGGTAATTGATGGCCATCATGTGTGAAAAATAAAAATGAACTCATAATATAAAAAAAATAAAGTTACAATATTAAAAAAATGAACAAAATGTATCCTCACTCCTCTCTATAACAAACATCCTCACCGGAACCAAAATAATCCGCACACGGGGATAACAGACCCCTTACATCATTTCTAAAAGATCAATTATACCCTCGAGAGAGTCAATCAATACATGCAAGCCAATATCCATAGAAAAAGAGAAGAAGCTTTAAAAAAAATTCGCCGAGTTATTCGCCTCACGATATGCATGACGGAATTGGATAATCCAGTTCATTTTCATAAAGTCATGGAGTTTATGTACCACAACGGAGAGGGGATAATGATGTGGGAGATGGCGTTGAAGGAAAGTGATTACCAGTTGGGAATCTGTCTTTAGAATAACCAGACGATAACCACTCTCTCAAGCAATAGATAAGCCAAAAGAAACGCCCCATAGCTCAGCCACGGACACAGAACAAAGGCCAAGATTAACACCAAATCCATGCAATCAATCCCTTATGTTATTCCTAACTAACCCACCAACAATTGCGGAGCCATCTTCATGACGAGAGGCATTTGTATTAACTTTGACAAAATGTGGAGGAGGAAATCCTCACTTGACATAAAGCACCCGCTTAGGTAACATAGCTTGTTGTGTCGAAGACCCATGTCATGCAGAAACCATCTCCAACACACGTTGCCAAACAACCTTTGCACGGTCATCCTGCTCAGTGACGTTTTCGAAAATGATCAGATTACACCATGTCCACCAAATACTTGTTACAACTTACAAATGCCTCGTTCCACAAACAATTATTTGTAAAAGAACGCGTGGAAAGAATATTACCCCGCAATCAAGTAGCAACGACGATGTGAAAAAAGACTCTGAAAATAAGCTAGCCTCGAGTGTTGACCACATCATGTGGGTAACTCGGCAATACTTGAAGAGATGCAATAAGGTTTCCTCCGCTCACATGCAGGTACGACATCGGCCATAAACACTAAGGTGCCAATTGTCTCGTTCAACATTGGTAACGATCCCCCAACACTTCTCGAGCTTTGTGTAAAATACCATACCAACAATAAGAGGGAGATGAGTACCTAGTACCATCAAAACACACATAGTTTTTCCGTAGCATATTATCCCAAAAGTTATTATCCGATTTTAGGAACCGCCACCCCAACTTCCCTAAAACAGCTTTATTAAGAGAAAGCATGGATTGAATACTCAACCCACCATTACACTTAGGAAGGCAAAAAACGGAACAAGGGATGGTATGCATAGGACGAGTAGTAGTATGTCCCCAAAAAAAGTTAGGGATTGTCTTATCCAGCTTGTCACGCACCCTTTTGGGAATAGACAACGAAGACATAATATAAGACGGAAGCGATGAGAGAATAGACTTAGCTAAAGTCACACGACCAGCAAAGCTAAAGTGCTTGTCCTCCAACCATTTAACTTGGAATTCATTTTATCCAAAAGAGGGACATATACATCCTTAGAAAAAAACCACCCTGAAACCTTGCAAAACACATCAATACAGTCCGTAACTATCCGCATCTGAGAAATTGAAGCTTCCGCAAAAAAGTGATCTATCAACAACAAAGATCATATGGGATAAAGGGGGTCTACCCTGAGAAAGAAAGATAAGAAGCATCCTCCCTAATCCACTTACTCCAAAATCAGTGACTCATGCGCTCGAGACAAAGGGCAAAAAGTTAAGGAGATAAGGATCACCTTGACGAAGACCTCTATCAGAAAGAAACTTATCCGTTAGCTCACCATTCCAAAAAAGCTGCATACATGTACTTGTAACACACTCCTGAATCATATGACTCCAACAAAGCGGATAGTCTCCTCCACAAAGTCCCAACAAGTATGTCATAAACCTTTTTGAGATCGAACTTGAGAAGCATCCATTGTTTTCCCGACCTTTTTTCCCTCATAGAATGCACAATTTTCTACATAAAAACAACATTATCCTGAATATACCTACCCGGAATGAAACTTCCCTAAATAGGTCAAACCAAAAATCCAATCACCCTATGCATGTGTTGCACCAAGACCTTAGAGATGATCTTATAACTGACATTGCAAAGAGCAATAGGGTGGAATTGGCTTATCAACTTAGGCTCCCGTACCTTAGCTATAAGGGATATAAGAGTATCATTAAGGCCAAAAGAAAGAGTTTAGAAAAGAAAGAAATGATCCACCGCACGAAAGACCGAACAAACCAATGAACCTAACACTTTTGATAAAAAAAAAACATGTTGAAAGTCATCCACACCCGAAGCCTTGTAAGCCCTCATGCTACGCATTGCACGTCACATCTCCTCCATGATACTGGTTGCATAATGGATTCCCACTCAATAGTAGCCACAAAGGGAAAACACACCGAATCCTGCACCAAGGAAGAGGGCATAGGGCCTAAATTCATCCGACTATACAAAGCCGCAAAGAATCCCACAACATGTTGTTTCAACATGGCATTATCCTCACACCAAACATCGGCATTAATAAACAAACCAACCACCCTATTATGGCGCCTCCCGATCTTAATAGTCATGTGACAAAACTTAGTATTTCGACACCCACAAGTTAGTCACTGTTCCCGAGATTTCTAAAACCAAACCATCTATTCTTGTTCTAGAGTAACTCCCAACTCTGTCTGAAGTGACTCCTCCTTGCGAAGTAATCGTGGGGAATTTGCCAAATTAGAATTAGACTAGAGAGCTGTCAACTTACTAAGAAGAACTTGTTTCTTGCAATTTATATTACCAAAAACACACAATTCCACATTAGTAATGAAAGTTTAAACTTAGAAAGGAAATGACTTACCTCTGGATGAATAAATCTCCGCCATCAGGAGAAAATCATGGTTTGTCATCCAAGCCGACTCAAAACGGAAAGGACGACGTTTCTTATGAACAGAAACAAAACAGTTAAGCTCCAACAACAATTGAGAGTAATCACATGAAAACCTTGTTAGATGACAAACACTTAAGTTCGAGACCAATTGAGAGGTCAAGTCATTTACAAAGCACACGGTTAAGACATTTATAAACCCGGATCCAATACGACCATTATCCCAAGTAAAAGGAACATCTGTATACCCCGCATCAATAAACTCATACTTATACACGGGAGAATGATGTTGTCCATAGATCAAATTATCTCGTGGATTGGATTATAACAAGTAAGAATAACATGTAGTCGACCCGATTCTCCAGACACTCAGCTGTTACATAATACATTTATAATCACCGCCTATCATACGAGGGGACCATCCTCCTTATCCAATTCCTTATCAATATCCACCGACGTGTTTGATTACGAGGTGATTTTTATGCACCTCGATATGAGGAATTTTTGTGCATCATATAAATTAGATATTATATATATATATATATATATATATATATATATATATATATATATATATATATATATATATATATATATATATAGGGTGTGGTTCCTATGAGAACACCCCTAACGTGAGAACATGAGAACAATCGTACACCGTTGGATGTGAGTTTTAAGGGTTGAGATTTAGAGTAGATTTCAAAAATAATAATAATTACGAATAATAATAATTAGGAATCCAACAATAACTACGAATAATCCACTCAACCAACAATAACTACGAATAATGCATTAAACGATATGACACATTCGTAACAAAACTAATAATAATTACGAATTTGTTCTCATGTTCTCACGTTAGGGGGTGTTCTCATAGGATCTATATATATATATAATGATTAAAAATTAAAGAAAACTATTAAAAGATTCCCGATTAAAATCAATTTTAATGGGAGAAATTTTCTTGAGAAAATTTAGTTAATAGGGTACCTTTTGTTTATGAAAGAGTAACTAGGCCCCTCTATTTATGATTTAAAATTTTAATTCTAAAATAAATTAATTAAAAGGGTACAAAGGTAAACTTAACCTGTAAAACTTATAAAATTATTTTTAGGGTTTTAACAGCCGTTTCATATCCCATATATCGCCAGATCTCATTCTTCCCAACCTCCATTGTTGGCGACCTTGCCGCTTACGCATCGTAAACCGCCGACTGTGTTTCCGCCCTCTCCAACCATCGCCGCCGCCGCCTAGGGACCCGCCTGCAAACATCAACATCCGGAACTCCCGCCTGCCTAGCCGTCTAAACGCCCCCGCCTGCTGCTTGGCCGCTTTCAACATCGTAAACCGTCGAAATGCTTGTCGCCCTCACACCCGCCCTTGCCCCACATCCGCCTTGCACCAGTCTGCTTGTTGCCTAACCGGAGAGAACCAATGCGCCATTGCCGAGCATCTCCGCCTGGAACTCCAGCCAGTTGCAAAATCGACGAACACTTCCTATGTAAATCTCGCCTGGAACTACCGCCTGCAAACGCCAACCTCCGGAACTCCCACCTACCTGACCGGCCGCCTGCCTAGCCGCCCGTTGCCTTGCCTGACCGCCTTTCCGGCCGCCGTCTGGAACACCCGCCCGCCTGCTGCCTGGCCGCCTTCCACATCGCAAACCGCTTCACTGTAAGTTAATTTTACACCTCTTTGTTTGGATTTTTGTTGAATTTCAAAATTAAGGCTCTTCAATGCATTGTTTGCTTGTGGTTGATTGTTTTGTGGTGAAGTGAACATGTGGCTCACTGAGAAAATATACAATTGATTTTTGACACTTCACACTTGATTTGATACGTGGAATCTAGGTTGATAGTTGATATTGTCTGTATTCCACTTCAATTCTAGATTGAGTTAGTTGTGGTCAAGGTATTTTGAATTGCGTCGACCAAACCAAAAAAGGTATTTTGAATTGCGAATTAAAACTAGTCATATTAATCGGATTTGTTTGGGTTATGGTTGGATTGAGTCAACTGGATTTAGAGTTGTGGGTGATGATTGATCGGATGGAGTCGGGTTTGGATTGTGGGGTCGATCTTTTAACAAATTAGTCGGGTTTGCTACTTTCCTGTATGTTTTGATTTGTAATTTCTAACAAAATGATTTGTGGCTTTATCTAATATAATTGTTGATGTTGTTTTGTTGACTTGTTAGGAACTTGATTATAAGTTTCCGGTTATTAATATAATTGTTAATGTGTCTCGTGTTGCAATCTCTGCAGTTTCATCAAGAAACTACAACAAGATATTCCGGGTGAAGGAGTACAACAATAGTTAGATAAGGTTTGCTTCAAAGGTATGCTATTGTGCATCTTTGTATCAGTTTTAAGAACACAAACATTGTTAGGTTGTGTATAACACGCTTCTACTTTCATATAGCGTAAAATTTGAAAGTAGTATAAAAGTAATGGTGAGACAATTGTAATAATTTACATCTATCATGTAATTTATGGGTCGTGTGTATCTAATATAATTGTTGATGTTGTTTTGTTGACTTGTTAGGAACTTGATTATAAGTTTCCGGTTATTAATATAATTGTTAATGTGTCTCGTGTTGCAATCTCTGCAGTTTCATCAAGAAACTACAACAAGATATTCCGGGTGAAGGAGTACAACAATAGTTAGATAAGGTTTGCTTCAAAGGTATGTTATTGTGCATCTTTGTATCAGTTTTAAGAACACAAACATTGTTAGGTTGTGTATAACACACTTCTACTTTCATATAGCGTAAAATTTGAAAGTAGTATAAAAGTAATGGTGAGACAATTGTAATAATTTACATCTATCATGTAATTTATGGGTCGTGTGTATCTAATTTCAGGTTTTTGACAAAATTGCACTTAGTTTATATCGTATTTTCCAAATTTTGTGCATTCGACGGAATTTTGGGCTTGTGTAAGTCGTGGAACTCGAGTTTGTGTAAATGACGGATTGTTGGTCTTGTGCAATTCTTTTGAGGTTGTGTAACTCAACCTTGTGTAAATGATGGACCGGACATGTGTAAATGACGGACTTTTATATATATGCAACTCATCTGAGCTTGTGTAACTAAACTTTATGTAAACAAATGACCGGACTTGTGTAATTGAAAAATGACGGATTTTTGGCTTGTGCAACTCGTTTGAGCTTGTGTAATTCAACCATGTGTAAACAACGGACCTGATTTGTGTAAATGATGGACTTTTGGTTATGCGCAATTCATTTGAGTTTGGGTAACTCAACCTTATGTACACAAATTATCGGACTTGTGTAATGGAAAAATGACGTAATTGTGTAAATGAAGGACTATTTGTGTATTAATTAATATTATGTATCGACTAGACAATACACAAGTTCACAACGACGCAATACATAAATTATGGGGTCGAAATTTAGCTTAATATTGTGTAATTAGAAATAATGTATTCACATTATGTAAGTGAAATTGTGTATCAATATTGTGTAACGGAAAATTGTGTATTAATACTATGTATCGACTAAACAATACACAAGTTCAATTAGCCCAGCTGGTATAAGGGTGGGAGGGAGGGCCAGTTGTCCAAAGTTCGATACTCACCAGATACAACATTTGTATTTTGGATTGGGCTTGGACTAACTCGTGTGGGCCTACTGGGCCTTAACTAAATTTGGGCTTGGACTTAATTAAAATTACCAATTAACCCTTTCAATTAATCTTTATCAATAGATAATAGGGGCCTAGTTTGTTAAATAAAACACAAAAGTGCCTACTTTATACACAATAATGCAAAAACTGCCTACTTAACCATTTTACCCAATTTTCTTCAATCGCTAATTATGAATACAGTGAATTTGGTTGAGAAGTCTACTTCGGAATTCCATAATTGATATATTACTTGCAATATTATATAAATTGAATATTTAAGTAACACAAAGTAATTTAATCCACAATTTAAACTCGTGAAGATTGAACTCAAATAAAGAGCATTTGAAAATATTCGGAGTATATACGATATTTGAGTGTTTAGTTGATGGGATGAATCTTGATTAAGCTCATCTCCCACCTAAATGTGACTTAATCAATAACTTATTTCCTATATTTGTTTGATTTAATGCCAATTTTATATAGTGACCCTAATTGATTGTGTAGAAGCAATTATAGAAATGTAGTTTGACTTAATGTGACATATTAATATCACCAATCTCGCTTCACCGAACACACCCAAACAATACGTAAATACATATTGACAAATAGAATTTAAGAAATAGTTTTAACATTCTATATTAATAAAGTTATTTAACATCAAATACTCTTATCTTATAAATATTTGATTTGAATTAAACAAGTCGAGAATTGACATGTTCAAACTCGGCTCGTTTGTAAATGAGTTGAGTTTGAACCTAAAATTTAACCGAATTTTAAAATGACATGTTCAACTCTCTCAGAAATTGAAGGGTTGAGCTTTTTTTTCCGAGAGACCATCTCGGCTAAGAAAACAACCTTATAGGGTTATTTTAGGTTATTATAGCCGAAAAAATCGAGCTAGAAAATGCATTCACATTTGACTCGTTTGGAAAATGAAGTTGAAAAGGGAATCGAAAAATATCTTATTAAAATTGTAAGATCCCAGGTTTTTGCCTTCACCGCCCCCGCGGTGAAGAGGGCCGCCCCGCGGCCGAGGTGATCCGCCCTTGCGGATTTGCGATAGATCGTGCCGATTTGTTTTCGTTCGTTATATCTTTTTTCCATAAATAGAATATCCGATATTCTATCTTATGGGCCGGTTTCCTTGTTTTCTTTCTAACCCTAGACGCCATTTCCGTCTAGAGTTCTAGCCTCCCTATATATTCTCTTATTTCTCCCCTTTTTCCCATTCCTTGCTATCATCTTCAACCCTAGAGATCTGCAGCCGTCCTTTGCTTCCCGCGACTTTGCTGAACATGTAAGTGCACCTTTTATGGTTCTTCCTCACGTTCATTTAGCGTTGCATGCCTTCTCCTTCTTTTTTGGTTCTTCCTTGCGTTTTTCTCCTTTCTTCTTCTCCAAGGATCAAGCATGAGCCTTGATCCTTGAGGAGTGTTCTATTGTTGACCCTTCGTTGTTCTCAGGCTCTCTAGAGTGGAGTCTCGACATGTTGGAACCAAAGGTTTGAGCTTTGGTTGCCCCTGCTGCGAGATCTGTCGAAGAGAAGCCCGACAGTAGCTTTTGACGAAGATCCGCCCCTGCGCCTGCACAGAGCCGCCCCTGCGTCTCTGTCCAGCCGCCCCTGCGCATCTGTCCAACCGCCCCTGCGGTTTCCCTGCAGTAACTCTCGTCTTTGGTGAGTTGCTTCCTTCATTTCTTTCCTCGTTCCTTCCTTGGTTCCTTATGGTTGTTCCTTGTTTCCCTGAGTTATTGTAAGACTAAGGTTGAGCCCTTAGCATGTGTTGATCTCTAAGAGATCGTTGAGACTAGAAGTCTTAGACTTCTAGCAACCATTCCGTTCCTGATTCGTGTTGCTTGTACGTATAGGCTTTCCTTACTCCTTTCCTGAGGGAAACTGAGCTTCCTTGAGTGTTTTCTGAGTTGTTCGCTGATCTTTTGGTTTACCTTCGTGTGAGGTAAGTCCCTTGGACTTACTTAGCTTCATTCCGCGTATTAGTTGGATTGTATTGGCTTGTTGTGATGTTTATCATGTTATAACGAATAATCGGAAATAGGATTCACCCTTTATTACCCTTAATTGGCCCAAGTGTATTATAACCGGGCGGTGACCACTTGTCTAGTTCTACAGGAGACTAGAATGTGCTCTTGCGACCCACACCCGTAGGTAACGGATAATACTGATATATTCCTATTGGCAGACGGAAGTGGAGGCGAGTTTCGGGAGATTCTCGTGTGACAAAAGAAGTTGAATTAGTAATGGATAACCTTAATGAAAGATAATAACCGGTTGTGTGCAAGCATGCTATGTGTTTACATTACCTTATGTGTGTTTGTGCCCTTACACTCTTGCTTATACCTAGAATGTTAGCTAACGGTTTATACCGTCGTTGTAGATGTTCCGCAGGTTCAGGATGCTGCTGAGTGATCCGGATGGTGTGGTCAGCCGGGGTTCCCGTACATTATAGGATGGGATCAGGTTTATGTTTCTTTTGTTGTTTCCCTTTTGTTTTGAACTCGGCTGCGGGTCTTTCCGTTTTGTTTGGTTTAAACCTTTGGTTTTATATCGAGTTTTGGTTTTCATTCGTTTGTGCCTTGTTGTAAGATCCGTTTGTTGTTACTACTCTGAGGGTCGGGACCCATTGTGCGGTCCTAGCCCGTAGCGCTTCGAGTTTCCAGAACTTGGGGTGTTACAAAAATAAGACCAACATCCAACAAAAGAATAAACTTAGCCGAGTTATTATGGATCTCATCAATACTTGATCCATCTAGAATGGATAATTATCTTTCTTCAACACCAAAGAAGTATGTTGGTCTTCTAACTTGCACAAACAAGCCAAATATGGAAGTTTCATCTCATAATAAATTTGTATATCAACCAACTCATAAAAAATGTTTTAACGTTATTTCCCCCTACACTTTTTTAGATCATTATTTTTTCTAACATTATTTTTTCCCTAGGCTTTGTGAGGATCGTTATTTTTTTGAACGTTAATTTTATTTTGAACATTATTTTTTTAATGTTAATGTTTTTAGTGATCGTTATTTTTGTATTCTAACTTTTTAATGATGTCTTTGAAAGGATATAAGTTCTACACCACCTTTATTATTATCAAATGCTTGTTAAAAATGGAAATATAATATGTTTATATAAAATTATTCAATATTAACCATATAGGTAATATAATCTTGATCGTTCGTTCGTTTAGATAATGTGGTTGATATAACCATATAGGTAATATCCTAAATTTGATATATATATATATAATTTAGGATCATATGAGAATCTTTCTTACAAGTATAAACCTTTTACCAACACATGATTAAATATTATAAACGAATAAATTTAAATGTTATAAAAGATAACAATTAACTAATTTACATACAAATATTTACTTTCCATGATTGAAAATGAATATCAATTCAAAGTAACGATCGTTACTTTTTTTTTTGGTTTTATAAACACATTCGTTAGTAATTTTTTTCTAAAAACAAGCGTTTAAAAATACCGCTCTATAATTTTGAACTCTGTTTCATATGTCCACCTACCTATTACCAATTTGACAAGTTAGAACTCTTTTGTTTTCATTATAACAGATCACTATAGACGTTCGTTACTTGTTTTTTTGAATACTTGTAACATTCATTGCTTCTTTTTTCTTATTCGGGTTGAGTTCCGGTGAACCCATTTTTATGGTAGGGAATAAGAATCTCTAATAGTAGTCGACTCAAAAAGAGGCTGCTAAACAATCGAAAGTTTGTAACGTACCATACTAATTAATTTTTTGTTTGCTTTTTATCGGATGAGCGGCAGATGAGTAGCAGATAATAGGATTCTTCATCAAAGCGTGAAAATCAAAACAGGCAAAAATAATATCTTTTGATTTTAAATATGTGGAAAAAAAAGTAAAAGAAGAGGAACTTCTGTTATTATAATCGGAATTTAGTTAGTAGAATCAAAATTAGAAAATTCTTTAAAATTGGAACTAATAAATGCAAAAAGATTCCGGCTACGTCTAACCCTAATTTATTGTAATCCAGATTTAGTTATTTTTTTTCATAGTTAGAATTCTTTAAAATCGGAACTTCTGTTACTCAATAAATAATTTTGTTTGTTTTTTATTAGTATCAAAATTTTTTAATCTTAATAATTTGTGCTTGAAAATCGGAACAATTTTTACCAGTTTGTTTTATAAAATTTATATACTTGAATAAAAAATTTTTATTGACTTAATTTGTTATTTATAAAAAAGATTTAATGCAGAATAATTTTGGGACGCCACGTCAGCATTATTGACGTATGTTTTAGTAGAATATATAGAATATAGATATAGATTACATATATTAGTTAAGAGTTAATCTTAGTAAATTATTTATGAAGATGACATGTGGCATGAAGTTCATGAAAATACGACACGTAGGATGAAGTGTTTCTGCTTTAATATATATATATATATATATATATAGAATATAGACATAGATTATATATTATCCATTATATCTATTTTAATAACCAATTATATATCTTTAACTAAAATTTAGTTATTTTTACCATATAAGTCAACATAAAATAATATCCTACTAATATAAAAAGACAATATCAAACTAACACTACTATCTAAATATATCAATTCTAATAAAATAAAATCTCATGTAATTTTTTTCTTCATATAGTCGATTTGATAAATCTTATTTCAAACTATTTTAAATTATCAAAAATTCTAATATATTTATCATAAACCAAATAAAAATGTACTCTTTAATTATAATATTTAGTATAATTACAAAAATATATTTAGGAAAATTGACATTAATTTATTATTATCACATCTATTAATTTTTATTCATTAAACGGTTGAGATTGATTCTCACACCTAATCGTACTAATGATTGTCACCCGAGTCAAGTACTTATTCATTGTAGATATACTTTATGATGATAAAATCAATGATATGTTATTTATGTTAAAAATAAAATAAAGATACTAACTATAAATACGATGGAACTAAACGGGTAATTAAATTAGTAATCATGCTAAATACACTTAATGAATCTAATGATATAACAATTATAGAAATTTATTTAATATCTAACATTCTATTTTAGAAAAATAATACATGAATATATCCTAATAAATCAAAAGGTAAGTATAATTATATAAAACAAAATCACTTGAAATCTTATAGGTTGTACGAGCATAAACTTTAATAAGATTTTCGTACTCAAATTCAACTCCCTTTTTTAATATAAACTAGTCTAATACCCGCACCGTGTGCGGGATTAGCTTCAATAAATTGTAAAACAAATTTAATTAATTAAATTGAGTTGGAAGATAATATTACAAGGAAAAGTAAAAGATTATAAAAACAAAAAGAGATATTTTTAAATAAATGATAATTTACATATTCTTCATAAAAAAAAGGTCTTAAATGAAACTGAACGTTAACACGACCCGTAATATAAAAATATATGGAATCATGGTTTATGTAATTAAGGTTTTTTTATAATATTAGTGTATATGTATATATAGATCGTTAGTTTATATAATTTTTTAATTAAATTTTTTAAAATGAGAGTGCGTTTTAAATTGCATTGACAAAAAGAACGAAAAAAAAAATATGGCATTAAAGGCTTATACTTTATTATTAGTATATAGATATATATTTTAACACTAATAGTATATATACATATATGTTTGGTAAGTAGATATATATAAGTTTTATAATAGGATAATTAAAATATGGTAACTATATATTATTTAAAGAAAACTAAAATTCTAAGAAAATGACATGTGGTATATTTTTTTGTTACGATGAACCACGTTGAAGTAAATGTTTTTACTTTAATATATGTATATAGATAAACTCGAGGATTTTCATCCTTCCTTACTCTTTTCACGATCATATTTATAGTAATAATATATATATATATATATATATATATATATATATATATATATATATATATATATATATATATGTGAGAACATGCGTGTGCGTGTAATCATGATAACATGTCTTATTGTTTAATATATTATCCGTAGTTATTATTAGTTTTATTACGAAAGTGACGTATCGTTTAATGTATTATTCATAGTTATTATCTTCCGCTTACGGGAAGACAGGAAATCATATTTACTTCAATATGAAATCCCTAAACTAACCGGAATGAAGATCTCAGAAACTCACCCCTCAAACTCGTCCGTCTTCTGTTAAAATGATCAATTCAACTCTCCTCATCCTCGGAATGTGTTGAATTGTGCTTAGAGTTAGGGCCCGTTTGGTTTTAACTCCGGAATCGGAAACAGAAATGAAAACGAATCTACTCCATACGTATGCCCTTGTTCATGAAAGTTTTTGGAATCATTCCTTGTGGTTTGATGTAATTGGAGTAGAGTTTGATTACTTTTGATACCCACATGGTAACAAAATGTGGGTAAGCAAGTGTACTTTGTACTAAACCGCATGGAATGATCCATAAAATTTCATGAATAATGATATGCATATATACTAAATTCGTTTCCATTCCGTTTCCGTTACCGGAGTTGGAACCAAACGGGCCCTTAGTCTCTACCTCTCTTGTTGATGGGCCTGCTCCTGCATTTAACATCCTAATTTTCAGTATAATTTAAGCCTCTGGATCTTAAGCAATTATAACAGCAACAATCCACACAATTGAAGTCAAGCAATTGCTGATGATTGTGAGATTATCATCAAAGGCACGATTTACAGTCAGGATCATGAAATTGTTCGTCTAATTACTATATGAAACCCTAAAATTCGAATAGGTTAAGTGAACGCAATTAGCAGCAATCACCAGCTGAAGCTAAACAATCTCAAAGTGCAAAATTAACAGTCAGGTTAAGGGTATTCTTTTTCTAATTCCACAATCTGAAAACTCTAAGCAACAAATCGAAGATCGAATTCAGGTCAAGGCAAAAAGGACATACTTTTACTAATCTCACTATCCAAACCTAGGGTAACAAAATTTATTCCCTAATTAACAAGCTGAAGATCGAATTCAATTTAGGAAAAAAGTTGAGTGGTAAAAACCTAAACCTTTGAAGAAGTACTCGGAACAAGGCCAGCCGCGATTAGAGGCAATAGCCATGGCAGGATTCTTAGCAGATACAGAATTAGCCAATTTGCCAATAACCTGAGCGAATCCCCGAGACTTGCTTTTAGGAGGAACCCAATAAGAAGATCCAGGGCGACAGGGAAGCCAATTAGGCTGAGACCTTTTTACAATAATCCGATGAACAGCATCCTCCAACTTCCGGATCGCAGCCTTCTCTGTATCGGAATCGAGCTCGCCGTCAAACGTGTATCGAATGACCGGCGGTTCGGGGCCGGCAGAATCTATCTATTGCCACGTCTCAAAGTCGGTTCTCGAATTTTTTAAATTATATTAAAAATATTTAAGTTAATATTTTTATAAAATAATTTATAAATTTTTACGGATTTTTTTTACCAAAAGCAAATTAATTTAAAAATATAATTAATTATAAAAAATAAATATTTTTAAAAGATAATTAAAAATTATATTGATTATAATTTATATTTCGAATTTTTATTTTCCAAAAATAGTATTAGAGCAACTTAAAAGCCCAGTGGGCTCTCGGTGCCTAAAAAGGTCCGGTAATGTAAGTATTTAAAAAAAGTTCTACTGTAGCAAATCTCACGAAGCAAAAAGATTAAAAAAAAAAAAAAAAATCTACCGTAGCAAACTCTATATATATAAATATATTCTCTCTCTAGTATCTTCCTTCTCATAAGCCCACGAGCCTGAATATACAGTGAGCAAATCAAGGAAGAAGAAGGTGGCATGATCAACACGTGGCGATCAATACCTCTTAAATTCCCAAATCTCCCAACTATATCTTTCCATAACAAAATTAATAATCCAACCCCAAACTTTTCTTTTAAATTTTTTTTCCACTCTATCTCGATTCATAAATTCCTCTCATCAACAATGGTGTTATTCGGAGGTCTATTTGGTAGCAGTTTTAGTAGCGGCTTCCTCTTTTCACGATCAAAGCGAAAGTTTTCGAATCGAAAACCTAAAAATTCGACTTTTCCTCTTTCTGATTTCAATGAACAGCGACGTGATGAAGAAGACGATGATGTTAAAACTGATGTGGAAGAAGGAAGCTTTTACAGCCTCACCACTGAGATTCTTCCTCCCTTGGGTGCTCGTAGCAATCGTAGGGTTCGTCTTCATCGATACGTTATTTCCCCTTACGATCATCGTTACAGGTTCGAAAATTTCACTCGATTTTTTTTTTTTTTTTTTTTTTTTTCCTCTTAGCGGTTTCTCCGATCATACTTCTCTAATTATTTTGCGGGTGCTAGACCGTTCTAAGTGGACAACAATCGAGTCCTTCTGTACTGCATATTTCGAGTGTGATTTGTTTCATTGACTATTAGTCTCATGACTCTCATGGAACCAATGATGAATGCAGGATATGGGAAACTTTTCTTGTCTTGCTTGTGCTCTATACAGCATGGGTGTCGCCCTTTGAATTCGGGTTTCTTGATGGGCCGAGGCCGCCGCTTTCCATCATCGACAATGTTGTTAATTCCTTCTTCCTTGTGGACATCGTCCTCACCTTCTTTGTTGCCTATCTTGATAGAACGAGCTATCAACTTATTGATGATCCGAAGCTGATTGCTAGAAAATATGCTTTGAGCCTGAGAATGTGGTTGGATATCATATCCACATGCCCTTGTGAACTACCTCTGAGCATCCTCCCTCGTGCTATACAAGTCTATGGCTTGTTGAACATGCTTCGTCTATGGCGGCTTCATAGGGTGAATCGCCTCTTTACTAGATTGGAAAAGGATAGGAACTTCAATTACTTTGGAGTCCGATGCGTGAAGCTCGTCTGTGTAAGTGAACTTGCATAATCCATACTAGTTGATTTTGTTCTTCATACTCTCAAGTTCTTCCTTTTTCAGGTTACCCTCTTTGCTGTACATAGCGCGGGGTGCTTCTATTATCATATTGCGGCGCATTATCATGACAGGAAAGAAACATGGATAGGATCAACCATGGAAGATTTCCTCCAGTTCAGCATTTGGACTCGATATGTTATGTCTGTTTATTGGGCTATCACCACCCTCAGCACAGTTGGGTATGGAGATTTGCATCCTGTGAATAAGTGGGAGATGTTGTTCGACATCTTCTATATGCTTTTCAACCTCGGACTCACTGCTTATTTGATCGGGAACATGACCAACTTGGTTGCGCATGCTAGTCTCAGAACTAGAAAATATGTAAGTGTTTTGAGTTTCGAATTAGTCTGATTTTGTCATCAGTAAATTTGATCAGCTTCTGTTTTACAGCGGGATAGCATTCAATCAGCGTCAAGCTTTGCTCAACGACATCAGTTACCATTACGATTGCAAGAACAGATGCTTGCACATATTTGCCTCAAGTACAGGACAGATTCCGAGGGATTGCAACAGCAGGAGATTCTGGATTCTCTCCCGAAAGCCATTCGTTCTAGCATTTCTCATTATCTTTTTTATTCGCTCGTAGATGATGTGTATTTGTTCCGGGGTGTGTCCAATGACCTCCTTTTTCAGCTGGTAGTACTATATAATGAGCTCATGTTTGAAAATTTTGACACTTTGATGATATATTTTCTAGATTCTTACTTTGTTGTCTTGGTTTGATTCTCAAGGTCTCTGAAATGAAAGCTGAGTTTTATTCTACAAATGAAGATGTTGTCTTGCAGAACGAAGCACCAACAGATTTTTACGTTATCGTTAGTGGTTCAGTGGTAAGTTCCCTTCCTTTTTCAAGTCTGTTTTGTTGTTTTCATCGCCATATGAACTTTGCATCTAATTTCTATTGTTCTTTTATTCAGGACCTTATACAGCTTAAAAATGGAATTGAGCAAGTTGTCGGAACAGCGAAGAAGGGCGATGTATGTGGTGAAGTCGGTGTCCTTTGTTACAGGCCACAGGTGTTCACTGTACGAACGACACGGTTATGTCAGCTATTAAGGTTGAACAGGAACAAATTCTTGAATATTGTTCAGTCCAGTGTGGGAGACGGAACCATTATAATGAACAATCTATTTCAGGTACTCCTTGAGAAACAATCAGCAATGTTAAACTAATACGAATATCAAGAACCTTATTTATCGGTTTCTTTTTTACTTTCATGAGCAGCATTTGAAGGACTCAACGAATCCGATCATGGAGAAAATTTTAGTGGAGACGGAGAATATGCTTGGGCGTGGTAGGCTTGATCTGATAAATCTATGCTTTGCTGCTCTTAGAGGGAATGACTCTTTGATGCTTCAGCTGTTGAAGCGCGGCCTTGATCCAAACGAATCAGAAGACAGCGGAAGGACAGCTCTGGTATTTGCTTCAGTCTTCTGCTTTGTTAGAATTGTTGATCATGATTTCTCTGAAAAATTAACAATATCTTTGGTTTTTTCATGATTCTTTGTCTGCTATCAGCATGTTGCAGCATCCAAGGGTAGTGAGAAATGTGTACTGGTCTTGCTGGATTATGGTGCAGATCCGAATTGTAGAGGTTGGTTCTCGTTACTTAGAAGTATCCAAACTTTCGGATTTGTTTTGATGACTAACATTTTGTAGAACCTTTTCAGATCGAGAAGGGAGCATTCCGCTTTGGGAAGCTATGGTGGGTGAGCAAGATTCGGTTGTTAAGCTGCTACGGGAATATGGAGCTGACATTCGAGCTGGGGACGTTGGTATGTTTGCATGCGTTGCTGTTCAGCTAGACAACCTTCATCTTCTGAAACAGATTTCTCAGTTTGGGGGTGACTTACGCTCTAAGGTCACGAGTGGTTCCGACACGAATTCCGAAATTAGCACAGGGACCACGGCGCTTCATGTGGCTGTATGTGAAGGAAACATTGAGATTGTTACGTACCTTGTTGAACAGGGATGCAATGTTGATGAACCTGACAACCGTGGGTGGACCCCGCGGGATCTTGCTGAGCAACAAGGACACGATGAGATCAAAACCCTATTCGAATCAAGGCCGGTGTCTGAACCCCAAGGGATCACCATCACAATGCCGAAAGAAGAAACAAAAGTGAGCAAAGTTCGGTTCTTGAAGAAATTCAAGAGTGACCCTACACTTCCAATTGAACCGAACGAGGAAGGATCTGTTGGGAGATCAAATGAGGAAGGATCAACTGGAAGACATTCAAGGCTAAGAAGAAGGACAAACACGTTCCGTAACTCATTATTTGGAGTTATGTCGGCCGCCCATGTTGGACAAGAAGACAACTTTCCGTCTTTTTTGAACCCAACGGCTTCGTGTGGGTGTGGTGGAGCAGGCGGAAACACGCCTTATCCTTCTAGGATAACAATCAGCTGTCCCGATGGACAGGGAGGATCCTTGAGGATGCTAGTGCTAGTGCCAGATAGTTTCAGGGAATTGATCAAGATTGCAACCGAGAAGTTTGGTGTCGAAAACGTTGTGTTTCGAACCGAGGATGGATCCATGGTTGATTGTCTGGAGGTTATTAGAGACGGGGATCATCTTGTCGTATCCGGGATGAACCCTGGTGATATGGGTTATGGCCGTAACGAATGAGAGTTGAGAAGTTTGGTATCGAAACTGCTGTTCGAGCCGCGGATGGGATCCGTGGTTGATTGCTTGGAGGGTTATTGGAGACGGGGATCATCTTGATGTACACGGGATGAATGAGAGTTGAGGAGGACATTTTGGATCATTTAGGATAGGCATTGTATTGATTATGATTGCAGTAGATCCTCAAGTTAAATAATTCCAGTTTTGGTTAATGGGGAAGAAATTGCAATTCATCAGAGATTATAGTTTAGGGCTTAGTAGATGCTTACCTTCCTCCTCTCTTCATCATCAAATGTATACGTTTGACTGCTCTTTCTTAACACATGTAATGCAATTTTGTTTAATTTTCGGTTACCTTAGTTCTGGCGTATCAGATGTACCATCAAAGTTGCGGCGAGGGGAGAACCTTCCCTGTGCATGTCCCAAACCCGACGTTGTAGCCATTCCCCTGTCGAAACTCGAAAACGAGACATTCAAACGTTGTCGAGACACCAAATTATTTACAGCATGTTGGATACTGAGTTTCTTTTACTGCATCATACCTTGCAAACTCCGGTAATGGTGACTTCATCCCCGTCTTCCAGGAATGTCCGGCTCTCGCCATTCAGATCAAGTGGCGTTTGCCCATCCCATGTCAGTGCAAGCAAGCTTCCCAGAGAATCACGCGTCTGTCCATTCGTGTCTTTCAATTCATGTCAAAGATCCAAATACCAACAAGACTTGAAATTTTTAGAGCTATAAAAATGATCATACTGGTCCGCTTATGGTCCCAGTCCCGAGGACATCACCGGGCCTTAAGTTGCAACCATTGACTGTATGATGCGCTAGTTGTTGGGACAACGTCCAGTATCTGTTCCGCATTTCACAAGAGTTGTCACGAAACAGCAAATCATCAATAGTTCAAAACGTGGGTTAGATGAAACTTACAAGTGCTTGAAGTTACTCTTTGTAACAACACAAGGTGGTTGACCAACAGGTTTGATACTCACCTAGTATCAAATTCGATAGACTGTTATGAGGACTATATATCTTCGAATGACAGAATCACTACACAGGGAGTTTACCTCCAATGATATGTCATAGTTTTGGCGCGTTTTCTCAGTCAAGTATGGCAAGGGAGAAGGGTCCTGCAGTTCAAGTGCAATTAAATATGAATGTGATATCTGAAACACGGATTTAGCAAATTCCATATTTCAAATGGATAGGCTGTGATCGAAGAACACCTGTTCCGGAGCCTCACAAGCAAAAGGCTCAAGAGCATCTAGAGTTACAATCCAAGGGGAAATAGTTGTGCCTAAGAAGTCATAGGAAAAGCTGCAGCTGTCAACTATGGCTACAGCTAAACTGTGTGCATAATTTCAAAGAACTTTAATTACCAAAACTCTTGCAAAGAAAGGGTCCAAGAGGTACACATTCCCAAAGGCTAATATCCATAGCTGCATAAGCAAGGTTGTCGTCGTTACTCGTTAGTATCCCATGAGATTGAAACGAAAGAGAGATTTCACATGATCAAATTTATGTTACAGAGAAACTATTTCAGATTAGACCAAAACAAATGAACTGTATTTGGAGGAGAAAAGACAAATATACCAGTCCAGTCATTCATCAAAACGAGTCCGAAAATGTGATCTTTAGCCTCGTTGATATTAACAGGCTTTCCTAACTCATTTCCTGGACCAACTATAGCAGCCTGTGACATCAAAACTGGTGCATTATGATACTCAATGAAATTCTACTGAAATTAGATTATGCACTGAAATGTTAACATCAATGTAAAAGAGATGTAACCATTTCCAGCTCGAAATCCAGTTTCCGACAAGGGCCAAAGTATGGAGTTGAATTACCAACAGGAGGACCTTGACCCCTAAAACAAAGCCAATGATTTACAGGATTTAGGATGTGACAAAACTAACTAAGCAATTCAAGAGGATGGTAGAAAGAGTATTCAGTATTTTGGTACGATATGCAAACAAATCCTTGTACCTTGGACGAATGATATCAGTTTCAGAGACAACAACCGACGATGCACGCCCGTGATACGCAACCGGCAAGCTTAACCTGAAATTTACAGCAATTTGGTGTGTATATGAATACTGAATAGAAATCCCAAGTCAAAGAGTTCAAGAATCACCATACCAGTTTAGGTTCACTGGCTGCTCAGGAGTATTGAATTTGAATATATTTCCACAGATCTTAGCTTGATGCAAGGATGCAAAGAAGTCGGTTATGTCTCCGATTTCTACAGGAAGTAGCATTTCCACTTGGCTCTGAACAAATTCGACAAACACCGACATTTATCACCAACATCAAAAATGAGAACTCAAATGGAACTCCCATCTTACCATGGGAACCAGCACTTTCTCTCGTAAACAATCGTTGTCTCTCAACAATGGCTCATCATCTATAATAAAAGACCCCAAGACTCACAAATTCATTATCAAAATTTCCTTTTATAACATAGAGATGAGATCAATGTACCACAGAAAGTAGTTTCTGAATAACTTCTCGAGCTTCCTTCCACGCAGGTCGTCCCAAGGAGATGAACTTGTTCAACGTGGACTAAATTCCAACAAAGATAAGTTATAAACGAACCCTAAGCACAATTATCCCTAAATTGTGGATTAGCTGATCGGAATTGTTAGTAACTTATAAATAAAGATCAAGAGACTCGATGAAGTAGAAAATACCTGCTGGAAGCAATCAGAGACTGAGAGGGAGGAATCATGGAAGAGACCATGGTTATGGAGTTCGAGGATGTCGAGCACGAAATCTCCGATAGCAACTCCGGGACGGGGAGCTTCAGTGGGACGTGGCTTGAAGATTCCGAAGGGGAGGTTTTGGATCGGAAAGTGAGACTCCGGCGATACTTGAATGAACGATTTCTTTTTCACCTCCATTGCTTCTCTCTGTGTGACTGCAATTTTTGGCGGAGAAAGATAAAGAGACAAATGGTGGGACCAACTTCAGGCTTTTGTTCTTCGAAGTGGAGATGTCAGAGAGCAGTTAGACTGACACGTCATACTTTCTTTTTTCTTTTTCTTTTTTCTTTTTTTTAATTATCAATTTTTAGTCCAATTTTATTTTGATAAGATTGATCTAATAAGACTTTTTTTTATATTGATGGTGCAAGGTCTTTGTTAATTTAAGATTATTTTTTAATTTTATAAATATTTGATTAAAAGAGGTAAAAAGAGGTCTAATCGTCAATGGCAATATGAAGACTCTCTCTCACGCATCGAAGACGAGACAATTTTTGTTATATTATCTAGAGAAAACTAGATAAAATCACCCTTAATATTAATTTTTTTTTGCAATAAATCATCCTTTGCAAAAATTTTAACGTAAAATTATCCTTAATGTTCAACTATTTGTAGTAAACCACCCTTTATAATTTTTTTGGCATAAAACCACCCTTAATTTCGAAATGCTCACAATTTCGAAATGCTCACAATTAACCACCCAATATTAATTAATATTACGTCAAAATATTGAAAATTGAAGCATTGACAAAGTAAATTTTCATTATTAATATCACAACTGATCTCTATAGTTTGGTTAAGTACGTATTACAATTTATACTAGAAAAATAATCAAAAATTTTATCATCCATTTACAAACAAATAAACAAATTATAAAAATTTTATTTTCAATAATTAATGTACTATTTCATGTTTTCAAGCCTAAATTAAAAATATCTTTTTTAATAAGCTATGACATTATAAAGACAACGTTTAATTTTGTGCATAACAAGAAATTATTTTTGATTATGAATTGTACATGGGAAATAAAATTTATTTTTATTTTTATTTTTTAGTATAAATCGTAATACTTAACTAAACTATAATCCTTAAGCAAATTATTGAAATCATCTATGATATTTATAATGAAAGTTTATTTAGTCTATGCTTCAATTTTAAATAATTTGAACTAATTTTAATTAGTATGGGGTGGTTAATTGCAAATATTAAAAATTTAGGGTGGTTTTATTCCAAAAAAACTATAAGGGGTGGTTTACTGCAAATAGTGGAACATTAAGGATGATTTTATGCTAAATTTTTTATAAATGGTGGTTTATTGCAAAAGAGTGGTTATTAAAGGGTTTTGTTGTCTAACTTGTTACAAATGTGTTTGATGGATTGTATGGCTCAATGGTTCAAATATTGGCTTGACTATCTCATCATAATGGCGTAGGAGATTGTTTAAGCTTGAGCTTAAGGGTTATGAGGGTAGCTATAATGAAATTAAGGTTATTGGTTGATGTTGTCAACCGTTAGAAAGTGAATTTTTTAAAGTTTAAAAGCATCAAAAAAAACAAAGACATCACTCGGATAAAATAGAACTTTTTGATAAAATTTGGAAAATTTTAAACCAAAAGATCACCATTCGAAAAATCCTTAAAATCTTTTTACAATTTGTGCAAACAAATTGTTTTATTAGTTTAAATTATTTGTACTAATTATTGTACTAATAATTTATATATTTTTATTTTTATATGAAAAGTTTGTAAGACCACTTTGCTAGTTCAAATATTTTGTTTGATTCTTTAAAAAATTGATACTATTAAATCAAAATATTTTTTATTATTTCATGCATATTTTATCTATTTATTGATTATGTTTGAAATAATTGAGTTAATAATGTCTTTTTATATAAAAGATACAACTATACCCTCTCTCAACTAAAATATTTTTAATTAGTTAAAATAAACAAGAGAGAAAATACTATTTTACAACACAAATTTAAATTAACATTTCACCCCAACCTCCTCTTTTTTCTTTCTTGTCTTCCAAATTTACCCTTCACGTCATTCTCTCTCGCATGCTTTATCCTCTTTGTAACCGCCACTTCTCACTGCCACCGCTCGCTTCTTGCCGAGAGTGTCGCCACCGCTTCTCACCAAGATTGTCTCGCCGCCACAATTTTTGAACAAAGCGTTGTTTGCATTGTGCAAAGATGGGACATTGAGATTTTTTTTGTCGAAGATTGAATATAAAGATTGAGTATTAAGACCAAGTGATTAAAAATGGTATTTTAAAAATTGAGTATTATGAAAATAGAGTAGTTAAATATGTATTTAAGGTTAATCGACTTGCGTAGTTAATATTGAATATTATAATTAATATTGAAATATAACTCAATAGTTAGATTTAGTTAAGCCAACACGTAGTAAGGGAAGAGTGAGCCTATCACTTACGATTCGAAACCCACGAACTACCTCTTTCAATGCCCAATTTCTAATGTTTAAAAAATCGACCTAATTGATTTTTTTTATACAAAGGTAAGGAAATTAAGCGGATCAGTTTATTAAAACCGATCGACCTAAAGCATCCTTGCGGATGAGGTCTTCAACATTTTCTAGAAGTGCATAGATGTCCAAAGCTTCCGTGTGTTCGTGCAGCGCAATCTTATCCGCGACAGTATTGATTTCCCTGAAACTATTTTGGACGGTGGAGTGTGAGAATCCCGCAAATCGGCCTAATTGATTATTATAAGAGCCAAATTATCCATTTTCATTTAAAAAAAAACATAAATTAGAATATAATCATATATATATCTTCATTGTAGAGCGCAGACCCCAACGGCAACTCCATAATTTTGCAGAGGTTCTATAGGCTATCGACTTATCGTCATTCATGTTTCCAGCTAATAGGATCATTACAAACATTGATATTATCCAACGCTTTGCATCTCTGATCACATACTCCATTACTACCAAAAATCTATCATTTGGGCAACATCTGCATTCTTATCTCATCAAATCATCTCTCATTTCCCAAACTTTCCTGTCCAACCGTCTCATAGATCTTTACTCTAAATGTGGCTCCATAGACAGCGCCCACAAGGTATTTCATGATCTTCCCTTCAAGAACAGTTTCTCTTGGAACACTCTCATTACTGGGTATTTGCAGAATGGCCTACTTGACGACGCATGTAACTTGTTCGATGAAATGTCTGAACCAAACATAGTGAGCTATAATTCGATGATCTCGGGCTTAACCCGTCATGGGCTTTACAAAGAATCTATCAGATTTTTCAGGAGGGTTCAATTCATGTGTGGTGATGTGTTGTTTGATGAGTTTACCTTTGCTACCATGGTGGGGAGTTGTGCTTATTTGGGTGATTTAAGATTGTTGGGCCAACTTCATGGGATGGGTTTTGTGATTGGCTTGGAGTTTAATGTTGTCATATGCAATACTTTAATTGATGCATATGGGAAATGTGGTCGGCCGGATTTATCTTACAATGTCTTTAGTAACATGATTGAGAGAGATGTTGTCTCATGGACTTCAATGGTTGTCGCTTATGCCCGGAGTTCTAGGCTTGATGATGCTTGTCGCGTCTTCAATCAAATGCCTGTCAAGAGCACGGTTTCCTGGACAGCGTTGATAGCAGGATTAGCACAAAATGGTCACGGAAAGGAAGCTCTGGATTTGTTTGTTCAAATGCAGAGTGATGGAGTAAGAGCCAACACGTACACGTATGTGGCTGTGCTGGGTGTGTGCGCTGACTTGGCACTGACCGAGAAGGGAAAACAGATTCATTGTCACATTATGAGATCTATCTCGACAAGTGCAATGTCGAATGTGTATGTATACAATGCTCTACTTGATTTGTACTGCAAGGTAGGAGACATGAAATCAACTAAACATTTGTTTGAGAGGATGATTTCAAAGGACACTGTTTCTTGGAATTCGATTATAACTGGATATGCTCAGAATGGGCAGGGAGTAGAATCACTAGAAGTGTTTCAAAACATGATACAAGCAGGAGAAATACCAAACAATGTCACGTTTCTTGGTGTGCTTTCAGCTTGTAGCCATACCGGATTACTAAATCAAGGGCTGTGCATTCTTGACATGATGATTCACTATGGCTTGAAACCAAGATCAGATCATTATTCGATTCTTATTGATTTGTTAGGAAGGAAGAACAGGCTTGAAGAAGCTGTGAGCTTGATAGAGCGAGCTCCAAATGGATCAGACCATGTTGGACTATGGGGCTCTCTCCTAAGTGCTTGTAGGGTCCATGGAAACATGGACCTGGCTAGAAGAGCAGCAGAAATGTTGTTTGAGCTGGAACCGAGCAATCCAGGAAGATACACGATGTTGTCAAACATTTATTCTGCTGCAAATAGATGGGATGATTCAGATCAAGTGAGACAGCTTATGGTGGAAAGAGGGTTGAAGAAAGACGCGGCATTCAGCTGGATAGAAGTAAAGAACTCGAGGCATGAGTTTGTAGCCAACGATAAGTCACATTGTCGGGTGAATGAGATATATGAAGTGATGCATGGGCTTTTTTATCAGATAACTGTGCCTGAATCTATGCTTCATGTCAAGAACTCATTTGTTGAGCTCTTTGACATAAGCTAAGCTGTGGTTTGCAAAGTTTTCCTCTTGAAAGGAAGATTTTCATGAGTTTCTCAATGGACTTGTAGCTTAGAAACCAGCAACAATTTTGACAGTGGATATTGCAAGTTATACCAAATTGTGCATTTTTGTATTTAGGAGGTATTATGCTGATACTATTGCTGTGAAACTCATTTGACAGGGTTTGAGGAGTGGGTCCAGGATCAATGGAAGCAGCGGAAGGTGGGTTAGAACAATGCGAATCCTCGGAATGCTGTGTGATATGCTTTGATTCCCCAAGGGGACCGTAATTTCCTCCGTTGTGGGCGCTGTGCAGCCTAATAGCCTATCTAACTTGTAGAGTATTTGCTTATCCAATTCAGAATGGCTGAACAGAAGGTAAGTTCATTGAGTGTTGCTGAAACTGCAAGATTGCAGAAGAGACGGGCAAGTATCATATATACCAGACGAGGATGAAGAAGGTGATGAAGATTTGTCTGGATTGTCTATCGTTCAGTATGAGAAGACGAAAATCGTCAAGGAGTTCCATGGGGGAAAACATTCATCTGTATACTTAGACCAAGAGCTCAAATTTCAGGAAGGCATCCTCTCAGACAGACGTATTGCATATGACACAAGAAAGGTTATATGTTGTTATTTTGCCTAAGAATCTGTATGTATTTTTTTTTTTTGTAAGAGTATAGGATTTGAGGCACCGGATAATCTTGGTGGCTCGAGAGGTCGTTTAGAAACGACAGACGGGTTAGCCATAGTGGAACAAGCCAAAGAAAGAAAGCCAAGCACCCAAAAACATCACATAAAACAACCCGAGTGTTCTTCCAGGTTATTATGGTAAACGTAACATGTCAACAACTCGCCAACAAGTAACTACTTGCTCATGTACCTTTAGAATATGTGCCTACCCCTACTCAACAGGTACATGCTCCGCTCCATAGGTATCTACTCTTGCTCAACAAGCATCTTGCTCTTGTTCAACAGGTACTTGCTCCTTCTCACCAGGTAGAATGTCATCTAGATGCGGATCACCCTCCGATTCCTCCGTATGATAATTCGGAATATAATATGATGATGATGTTGCGTCCTCCTCATGTGTCTCAACGGATGTGAGATGTGGTGCATGCGTCTCGATGCATCATCGAGTTTTGGCCTCTTGACGGGCGGATGTTGTGACAAGTCTGGCTACTCGCTTCTTCTAACGCAATCTGAATTTTGTTTTCAAATATAATTTGCATTTTTAATTTTTAATATATTTAAACGATAACATATTTTAAAAAAAAAATTGGTCGTCTTCTCCGTTGGAATGTCACCATTGGAGCCCATTTGAAAGCTTGAACAAAAATTCCGTAAAAAAAACAAAATCTCGATAATATTCAATTCTATTTCTTTTTAAACTAACCGAATCTTCCTAAACTAACTAAATTCCCGCCTAAAACCATAATAAACGACAAAATAACAAAAACGATAAAAAAAAAATGTTGAAAACTAACCTCAACTTGGGATGAAAAGACATCTTCTACTTTGATATTGTTGTGAATATACAACATACGAATCTCGAATGATGTAGAGAAGAAGGGTTGCCTAACGCAAGGGAGAGAAAAAGGGTTGTGCAACAACCGCTATTAATTGTTTGGGGCGTATACACAGTCAGGTGCATGCGCCTCATAGGAGCATGCACCCAGACTGGTCCAGGCTACGCATGTGCTCGGATGGGCCGCATGTGGAACTCGCCTCTACCGCCGGGTTAGGCTTTTTTTTTTCTGTTTGCCAATAACATTAAAGCTTATATGCCCAGTACTTGGGACGTATTTAAAATACATTGCATTTAATTTTGTTTGTGTTGATTTATGTGGTAAAGCTTATTTGGTTGGAGTTAAATAAATAATAATAATTCTATTACTAAATTTCCAATATAAAATAAGAACTTGTTTGGTGGGGTGATATTATTATTGGTAGTTGGCTGATACATAAAGTTTCTTGAAATAATAGAATATAAAAAGTCATCCAAAAACAACCTAGACATAAAGTATTACAAATTTACAATCCCTTGTTGGAGGTAATCCAAACAGGGTCTAAAAAGAAAACTAAATTTTAACAACTACTAATGTAAAAAAAAATAAAGAAACTAAAATTAAAATTGAAGAACAAAGCACAAAATTGAGGAGACAAATTAAGCATGAAGCTTGGGTTCAATTCAACCTCATAGCACTTTTGCCATCTTCAATCCTGCATAGATCTTAAGGGTCAAACACAAAATTCAGAACCAACATAGTTGACATCTCATACAAGAAATGCAATTTGCAAATCCCTTAGATATTGTTGTGGAGTTAGCAAGGATTGTTCAAGTTAAGGTACAAGCCGAAAATCTGGACCGACCCGAACCATGGACTGGGTCAATCCATGTCCTGACCGGGTTCAGTCCTTGGTCCGAGTAAACATATAAAAATAAAAATAAAAAATTGCAGCAAACATACGAAAAGATAACTTGCTAAGAAGATGATCTGGTCAAAATGCATTCCAAAATTTGAATGTTAAGGAATAAAGATTAAGGGCTTGTTTGGAAGCACTAAAAATCATTTGCGGTAACGGAATGATCCCGAATCAATAAGTCAGAGGTTAACACATGAAAATTAATTTCATCATTTCCATTTCCTTAACATTTGATTCTATTCCGTTTTCATTCTACCACTACAGCCAAACGGGCACTAAAATTCATATCTTATAAGCACTGTAATTCCAGATTTTAAGCATCATCTGGAATGCAATAACTGGATCAATATAACAGGAGATGAAAGTCCAGAGCAAGAACAACCAAGTTCATAAGAACATATATTGTTTTTTCCCTTCTTTTTAGTTTCCCTGAGAACTGACTTAATTCTGTTTCTATCATGTTGGTGTTTCCTAACTTCCAAAACTAACAGATTATTCAATCAGTATAACAGAAGATATATGATTGAGACGAGAATTCTTAAACGCGATTCTTTAAGGCAAAAGAATAACATAAAACCTTTGTTAGGCAGTCAAACAGCAGGATGTTGTCCTGCAGAAGTTCCAAAATTCTGGCATGACATTCTTTGCAATTGAACACTCAAGGCTTCCAGGAGGCCTCAAGTTGAAGAATGCATCATCCATGACCAGTAATAATGGCAATAGCTCATTAGCAATAATCAAAATGTAGCAAACTTGATGGCAATCCTGCCTCACAGTTTACACCAAAGACCCGAATGTAAAAGCCTCCAACTTCGGTCCTGGAAATACAGTTGAAGGATCAATAACATCCATAATTCAATCCGTTTCATGTCATTCATCAAATGTAGTTCAAACAAAGTCTCATCAATTGACATTGTATCTCTCAAACAAAGTTATCTTGCAATTACTGCAAACATTCAGCTAAAAGCATGAATTTACAGCGTTCATATCATAGTTCTGCAACAAAGACGGAAAAAGAAGGCAGGAAAAGAGAAAGGACTGAGATGAAGCCGGAATCATTCATTTCTTGATAATGGTTTTATGTACAAAATTTCAGAGGATGAACTCATTATGACTCTTGAGAAATGAAGTCAAAGCTACAAGATATACAGCAGATGCTGATTACAATTGAAGAGACCATAGTTATCAGTCAACTATTTGGCATGCAGGAATTACCGGAAACCAAACTCCTCAACTCCATCAAATGTTCATCATTTGATATGTGGAGTGAATCACGGAGATCAGTCAATAAAGTTTCTTGTTCCCAACTTAAAGGACCTGATGCATACAATGCTCCTATTATACTACGGTACGCATGCATTTCTATCCTATGGACCTCTTCCGACACTTTCTTATCTGAAGGAAGGACACAATTTCCTTCCTCTAATCGGTTGGCACAGAAAGATTCAGCATCACTATTATAATCATCATTTTCTTCATAAGAACCTGTAAGGAAATTTTGAGGTATTTGACACGCATTTTTCATAGACGAACTACAACTAGCAACCGAGGATGTAATACTATCAACACCTCTGGAATCAAAGCTTACTGCACGTGAGCATTTTTTAACTGGCTTTGCTCGTGAAGAAGCAACAGCATCTACCTTTACAGGTAAAGGAGGTCGAAGAACAGAAATGCGCTGATTTCTCCTCCTGTCTTTTCCCTTGACTCTAATTTTCTGGTTTTGAACTGCTTGTGCTTCATTTTCAGTGTAACAACTTTTGAACTTCCTCTTCAATGATTTAGGAACATCTTGGACCTCCTGAATTCCATTTATGTTCCTGCATGGGAAATTCGAGTTCTTCAGAGAAATGCTCGTTTTTGTGTGGTTTTTCAGCCGTGAAGGTACATTTTGCCTCTCCTCACAGTTACTCGTACCCTGTAATAAAAAGCTAGCTAGTTAATTCATCAAAGCTGAAATAAAATACATCTCAAAAGAATATTGTTTACAGGAAAACAAGTCTAAGAGTTTCAAAGTTAGCATGATCAGAAAACTAAGAACAAAAGCCTATGCACCAACTTGCCCCTAAAAGGAAGAAACATAAAACAAGAATCAATTCATAGGACAAGAGATACTGAAATCTAAATCCATTGGTTGACCTTTAGGTGACTCTAAGAAAAGACAAAACAAAAACAAGTCGTAATCACGTTATACAAGCATGAAGTAGAAGTTCGTGTGATATGTTATAGAAAGTAAGAACACAAATATACCTTCCCAATCACATTCCAATCACCATCTTCCCAGAAAAGCCTTGGACGAGCATCATCTTCACTAACTTCAAGTTCATGAGAAGATCCAAGCAATCTAACCAAAATCCAACCTGTTTGCAACGCCCTCAAAACTGTAGCCATTCTCCAAGAAAATTCATGAAAAACCTCAACAACATCACCAGGTGTACAATCCATCACCTCCATTGGAGGAGGACAAGATGGCCTAATTGCCTTCCTAGGAACCCTATCAAACACTTCACAAACAGCACCAATCTTGTACTTAACTGTGTAGTAATGCCCATTCCCATGGATTATCTCTGCAAGGTACCATGATCCTGAAGGCACCTCTCTAGTGCTGAAAACTTCCACTGTACTCCCCGTTTTGAATCGCATCATGGTTCTTTCCCCACACCCTAAAAATCCAATCCAATAATCTGTATAATGTAAAGAATATGATCTGTTAGCAGAGATCAAACAATATAAACGCAATTGATCCAAGAAAAAAGGGATTTTATTCCAATTGATTACATTTAAGAGCATATAATCGAAACCATACAATTTGAAACAAAATGAAGTTCTACGCGACACTAAATAATACTTCAGGCGAATCAGGCGCAACCAACACTTTCTCGATCTTCAAATAATCAAACAAAAACGATAATCAAAGGTTCATAAAACCTAAAAAGCAAGTGAATTTTGATTAGAGCAAGAACGACACTTTAACGAAGTGAAGAGCTAAAAAAACATCTAAACCATCAATCACAAAACAATGAAGTTCTGGGTTTCATCAAAATCCATTCCGATTGAAAGTTGGAACCAAAAAGGGGCAAAATTTGATAGCATAATCAGGAAATAATTAAATAAATAAAGCAATTGATTATGAAGATATTCATGAATTACCTGAAACAAACGCTTGAATGTTGAATTGGATCAAGAAGGAAAACGAAAAGAATAATGTGAGAGTTGAATTCTCTCAAGAAAATTTGTTATGATTCTAAGAAATGGATTTGGTCAGTTGGGTAGCCGTTTTTGGTGTTTTGTTCCTGCGTTGTGCTTGGAGAAGGAAGAAGAGGAGGAAGATGTGGGAGGTTTTCTCTCTAATTTTCCTTTTTTTTTTTTGTTTTAAGATAATAAATTCAAAATTGTTAATTTGAAAAGTGAAAGATTGGAATCTTTTTTATTTATTTATTTTTAATATGGTGATTTGGTTTACGACAGAAAGGGTTGAGGTTGTTAGTTTTCCAATTTAAGTGATTGATTTTGATATTCTTTTATATATATATATATATATATATATATATATATATATATATATATATA